>CM044002.1:100280326-100560242 GCA_024085815.1 Flaveria linearis | reverse complement strand
ATATGGACTTCTCAGGATAGTACCTCAATGACAAAGCAAAAGTAATAATATTCATTTCATCATTATAAATACCAAGGTTTCAAGCGCGTAAGTAACACCCCAAATAAGCAAATACTCATAGTTTAGATGGGTCTAAACATAAAGCACGAAGTAACTAGAAATGACTTTTTCCAGTCATTATTTCTCCATTAGTGCCCGTGTGACGTCAGTCCTGGTCATCATCACTGCTGGAGGAACTAGAGAGACTCGGGGGTAGGTCAGGATAGTTGCCCCCTAAGTTGGTCTCGTCGGCGGGCGGCCAGATCTTAATCCGGTTTGCCGGGAACCCTCTAATTCGAGCCGTCCGTCTCACGGCTCCTCCATTGTTCACTTGTTGGGGTCTTGCCTCGGGGGCATTCCTTGCAACTGTAGATGCTATAGGAACTACAGGTGCAGCAGGGTTAGGCTCCACGGGATTAATCGGTGCAGTGGCGACAACAGGTAGAGTGTGCACAACAGGGTCTATGGGTTCTTCCTCTTCAAATGAGTCTGGTGCATCAAGCATCACCTCCTCAGGGTTAGATTTTCTACTAGAAGATGTTTGTACTAGGTATGCTAAGAGAATCTTTTCAGGCTTCGATTCATTTTCAGAAGAAGTAATAGAAGGGCTGATAGATGACATCCTGAAATGTCATTAAGATACTTTATGAGATTTGGGGTAATATGAGCTATACAGCATGAAAATGACAATCAGGGATTTGGCATAAAAACAATGAGTTGTTCCGAGTGTAATCAAAGCGAGTACGTCGACTAATCACAGCATTAAGTCAGCCACAACTTTGTTAAAGACATGCGTTCCAACAAGCAGATACTCATCCCACTCTTCCATCCTTGCATGTACTGGGTGGTAAGGCACAGACTTTGACGAGACTTTGAAAACCACGAATAATGATTCAAAGCTCATATTGAAAATTATTTGATTTAGACACACAATGCATTGACTATGATTTAAGATTTGTGTGTGCTTTGATAGGAATCAAAGTATAAAAAGATTCACATATGATTCTATTCATCAAGTTCCAATAACCCATGCTTCGGTCCATCAAGATCATTACGTAGCCTAGTTTAAGCATATTCTTAGTATACCGGTGATGTTTATATATAGGGTTCCCGCAGCGTTCCCACCACATCCACGATATACTTTGAATAATACTTAAACTAGTTACATAACAACTTAATTTTCCTTAGCATCATTCCAAAGTATAACATAATATAAGTTTAATAAGAGCCACCGCAACTATACTTCTGTATAGGCGGTTTTACCAGTTATAAACGGCTACAGTCAAACCTATACATCGGTTCCACACGGGAATTGATGACTGTAGAAAAAAAACATTTCCAAAGTGTAAATAGTTTAATGTGACGAAGCAATATCCATAAAGCGTACACGTATAGTTTACAACCAAACCGATCCATGCCTCAGTCAATCGGGATCATCACGTAGCCCAGTTTAAACACATTCTTGGTATACCAAGGATGCTTATATATAGGGTTCCCCGCAGCGTTCCCACCACATCCGTGGCATACCTAGAACGATGCCTAAACCAGTTACGTGACATCCGTTTATCCTTTGCATAATCTTAAAGAATAACGTTTTGTATGTGTAGAGAGTATCATTACTCCTCTACATTTATGTATTCCACTTTCGTTCTAAGCATTAATCAGTAGTTACTGAAACGCTAAGTGGAGATATTTCTCATAAGGTCAATATTATAATTGGAAATACTATGAAGGCTCTAAGTAGGACAGGACTTGAGTAAGTGTTGATAATGTTTGATTGCCTTCAACAAGGACTTATAATGTTTGATTGCCTTTAACAAGGACTTATAATGTTTGATTGCCTTCAACAAGGACTTATTAGAATTATGACCCTAGCACCCTAGGGTATAGAATAGAAATGTGTGATACTCATGATCGTTACCTCATGGTAAGATTTGCTAGACTTCTTATGCATGGTGAATTACAATTACGTGTGCACCCGTAATGGTAATTTACCTTGCATGGTCACCCTAGCTCCACTTACCCCAAGTTAACATCATAGTATTATCTAGATTCATCAAGCATAAATAACGTAATGTCCTTATGTCCATGAGCCAGTATTCCAATAATAGCATGTAATAGCAAATAAGCATATAAGCACATTAAGTCTAATGATAACTGCATATCCGTCATACTTTCAGGATTTCAGTCATAACTACGATAGGGTCGGATTCAATATCCGAGATCGACGCTACGCGTGATCACCGAAGTTCCCTAATAATATGATGTTGTGCGCATACAAGCGTAAAGTTCTTAGTATAAAATTATCCCATGGAGAAAGACTAAGAGTAATAATGTCTTCCCCGGGATGTTCAGATAACACGTGTACATGTATAAAATCAAGTATGTAGGAACATACTTGTAGATTATTAGGTATATAGGAATATACTTGTATATTAAGTTCATAGACTTAATACACTTGACCCATTTGCCTTGTAGATTTGTGTATTGACCATAGTTTATCACTCATCCCAGAAATCCCCAGGTAAGCATACCAGGTCTCGTAATGAGATATATGCGATATGCTTGCCTTAGCCCGAGGGCCTTTTGCCAGGAAATCCAGAATACAGGTGTCTATGTGTCACACAAATCATGAAAGACATTTAGGTAAAATCAAATGCACACAATCCCTAGCATGCATTCTATATGAAGGTTCTTAGGTTATAGTCTAGGTCGAATTCTCCACCTAAATCTCTATAACCAAGGCTCTGATACCAATCTGTCACACCCCCGCTTAGAGCGGAAACACGAGGATGCGACGGACGGGATCGTCATAACACTTAGTATAATTACAGAGACATATTACGTGCAAAATCCTCGTGTCATGACGTCGCCCGACACAATGGTGACTTGTGTCGTGGTTAGTCAGTTCCACGACTATCATAGTCTTAATAATTCTAAAAATCCATATACACAGTGTTCAGATATAACAGTAAATGATATACAATACAAATGCAATCTATTGAAATCCTGGGGGTCTCTGCTAAGGCATCAGCTCTAGCTATCCTCTTTGTTTATGATTACCTGAAAAGATATGCTCAAAAATGGTCAACATAATGTGGTGAGTTCCGCAGGTTTATATGAAAACATGTTGTTGATGCTGTATAGAATTTGATATGGAATCATACTGTAAGCAAAAACCACATAACATGTGTTTAAGACAACCAAACCCTATGACGTTTATGCATATAAGTTCGACGGAATATATTCACCCATGGCCTGATTGCTGGCAGCTGTAGTCGGTAACTCACAAGTTAAACCGATCTGTCGAGGGTGGGGGTGTCAACCCAGTAGTACTACCAATACCTATCCGTTGGTTCCCAAACCCGGGAATTAATGGTTGTAAGAATCATAGAATAACACCATGTATGTATTAGAATATAAGAATAGTATCACATTGATTCCAAGTATGAAATTGTATGTAATATTGTACAGCATCGAAAACGGGTGAGCATACTTTTCCCCCAAGTTTAAAAAACATTGAAACAATTATAAAAGCATAAAAAGGGGCCACGGAAACTCACCTTGGATTGATGTAATGTATATGAATAAGAACTTCAAAGAATTAAGCAAGCACGATCAAACACGTTCAACACCTATTATTGATTTGTAATTTAGTCTTTAATACGAATGAATATATTTGGTAAGATTCGGGTTGGTTTGGTTTAACACGTGACACGTACACAAATGGATGTATCTATGTTTACAAGATTTAAGTTTGAAATTAACGTCGAATCAAGGATTAGATTATGGGGTTTTTAATAGGTATTAAGTTTACAAAGTATTTATTTACATTTTGATTCCTTTAGGAGGCTTATACATGTATGTTTAAATATTTTAGAGTGATATAGAAATGATAAGGTTTAATATGTAATCTATAATTATCTAAGGATAATTACAAATAGTATTTTGATTAATAATAAGATCTTAATCTATATTATTATTTAAAATATATTTTATAAGAAATAACATACAATTACATTTGTAAGTAATTTGTGAAAATATAATTCCTACATTTATCATGATTAATCCATAATTAGAAATAGTATAATATCCATTAATAATTTAAATTATTATTTAAAGTCCATTTTATAAAAAAAAATTAGACTAATTAAATCATTTGTTTTTAAAAGATAATAATACAATAAATAAATTAATGTTAAAATAAATTCCAGAAAATTAATTTGGTGGTTTTAAAATAATCAGAGTTTATAAAATAATTTTTATAATTTTTAAGTGTTTATAAATAATATTTTATAAAATTTATTAAGGTTTTTAAATAAAAGAAATTTACAGAAAATAATTTTGTAATATCTAAAATAAGGAGAATTCATAGAATTTATTTTTGTAATTTTTAGATTTTTATGTATTTTTTTATAGGCTAGAAAGCATTAAAAAAATAGGTTAGGGTCCCCGGGTTCGAACCCGGGACCTCAAGTCTGCAACACACACTCCAAACCAGTGAACCAAAGGCCGTGGCCGCGGTAATAATCAGCTTTTAAATCATTTAAACACTTTAACCTCATTTCCCCCAAATCCGATGAACCCTAATTCAGATTTGGACCAAATGAGCACCAATTGATGTTGTTAATCGAATTGATGTTGGGGCTTTTGTTCCCTAACCAATATCGAGTATGTGTGTATGATTAATTACCTGTTTTGAAACTTAGATCGATGGGAACGAGTAGAACCAAGCCGCGGTAGAGGTGGTGATCGATGGTTGATCGGAACTTGATAGAATTCAAATTAAACTTGTGAACAGCTTCGTGTGACAATAAAAAGTAAAAGCCCTCATTCAATTTTGATTAATGATGCACAGGATATGGAGTTCGACCAAGTTGCAGGTCGCGAGATGAAGATGATGAAATGGAGTGTTTTGTGTTTGTTTTGGATGAAATGGAACTCGAAGGAAGTTTATATAGGACTTAATATTCGTTAGTGCATAATTAATTTAATCGTTAATGGGTGTAATGCGTGATATTGGTGGATGGTCGGCCGAAGTGGTTTAGGTCACATTATCGTCTTCAATTATTCAAATTTAAGTGGGTTAGGTGTTCGAATCACCCACGAAAATGTGTCGGGAGCATTTGATTGAGGTGAAACCGTGTTATTTTCGGTGTTGGGGCTCGCCGGAGCCGCTCCGGTGACCGGCCGGAGGAGTCGACCGGAGAAACGGGCGGGGACGGGGGTTGGGTTTTTAAAATTTCACATTTACACAAACGGTCCCTCATGTTTTATAATGTTATCATTTCATGTTTTAAAGGTTTAAAACAAGTTTTAAGATTTGCAAAACTAACCCCTGGACTTTATTAATCAATTAAATTAATTTTGTAAATTATTATTAATAATAATAATATTCTCATTATTTTAATCATTATCATTATTAACATTATTATTTTAATAATATCATTATTATTATTATTATCATTATTTTTATTATTATTAATACTATTAATTAATAATAATAAAAATATAAAATAAATTGTAATTTCACATAAAAATTTTATTTAATCATGAAAAAAAATTTTCGGGTTGTCACACATAAGCATCACATCCCCATACTCTAAGGTAAGACAAATTGGGTTTAGACCCATGCCATATCTCATATGGAGTTTTATCTACCTTCTTAGTCGGTGCCAGATTGACAAGGCGGGCGGCGGTCATAAGAGCATAACTCCAAAAGGAGTGAGGTAAGTTAGTTCTACACATTATCGATCGAACCATATTAAGTAGGGTTCGATTTCTCCTCTCACTCACGCCATTAAGTTGGGGTGTGCCGGGTGGAGTGAACTGTGAAACAATTCCACATTCCTTAGATGATCAATGAACTCTTGCTTAGCTGGCAAACTCATAAAGGATCCTTTCACCCATGTTGGTGAACGGGCCAAGGATCTGTTAGCACTTATACACTCTGATGTATGTGGTCCTTTCAGAACCATGTCTAGAAATCATGAAAGATACTTTGTTACGTTTATTGACGATTATAGTCGATACGCCTATGTCTACCTTATGAAGCATAGACATGAAACCTTTGAAAAGTTCAAAGAGTTTCAGAACGAAGTAGAAAACCAACTTGATAAGACTATCACGGTTGCAATCATATATATCGGTCGTTTGAAAGTTGAAACAAAAAGCAAATCTTGCTCATTTCTTCTTTTTGAAATAATTATTTAATACATCTAATTATTTTCAGAGCCATTGGTTATAGCGAACTAAATTGTCATTGCATCTCATTTGCATTGCATTTAAACTATAGCCGTTGCCTTAGTTACACGCACATAGACACGTTTTGTTTTGTTAGCTGGCTTTGCTTACATGCCTTGCTGGTTTTTTTTTTTTTGCTTGCTTGAGAACTGTTTGCTTTGGCGTATTCCTGTGAGTGTTCATCTACAGGGATGGTGTCTTCCTATGCTATATTTAAGGGGAAGAGCCAGTTCGTCCTGATCCGCCGTTGTTACCGCCTATTACTTAGTACGGGTGACTCCGAGTTACTGTGAGTCACGAGGGGGTTAATCACGATTGATGATTTATCGTACCTTTTACATCATATATTTCAAAGTCGGATGCGAAACCGTGGGTACCTTACTTGGATGGTTCATCAGGAGCATATCTTGCCTTCTCTTAAATGTTTTTCTCAACCGATTCTTTCGTACAACTCTGGTTAATCGACCCTCGATGTATAACTACATCTTTAATACCTCTACCATTGATAATCTCTGTACTGGACAAGGTATGTTAGCTCGGATAGGAGGAACAAGGGGTGACCATGCAAAGCAAATTACCATTACGGGTGCACACGTAATTGTAATTTGTCGTGCATGAGAAGTCTGGCAAACTCTATCGATTGATAACGGTCATAGTCAGTACAAATTTTCATTTCTAAACTTTGGGACATGAGAGTCTCGATTCTCGTAAAACCTCACAATTGATGTGGAAACAAATCCTTCATCTTTACTCGTATGAAAGTTTTCATCTATCTAGAGCCTTAATGGGATTGTTTGTGACAATAGTCCCAGTCCTTACGAGACGTTGTTCGTTCTAGCATTTTAGCTATCGTGCAATACTAATTATTTGATATGTGCTTAATCTTCATGAAAGTCACCTCAGAGTAGTGATACTTTACGTGCACGTATTCTTTGATCATTGGGTCAGGTCAATGCACTGAACGTCGTACTGGAGTCTGAGGAGGAAGAACCAGAAGAAGAGCCCAAGGAACAACCTGATGACGAAGCGGAAAATAGCGATGGATCTGTCGATTCTCACTGATTTCCTTGCTTATTCCCTTCCTTTCATTATTTCTTTTATTTCATTGGACTCCATTCTTTTCACACCTAGATGGGAAGGGTTGTCCCCATCCGACTTATGTTCCTGAATTTTGATATTTGGTTTGATTAATTGTAGACGTACTTACAATTTATTTTGCCAGAAATTATTATTTGAACATTTAGTCGTGTGTGCCAAATTCTTTAATTACATATGCTTAAATGAAGTTGATATGTTACATATTTACTTATTTTTGTATGTTGTAATTGTTAAGAATGTCTGGACGTGGACGTGGAAATGGTTCCATCAATATGACTCCAGCGGAATTGGACGCTCTCATAAAGCAGCATGTGGCTGATGCACTTGCGAACCACAACCCCAATCCTCAACCCGCTCCTATCGGTAAGCAAAACCCAATCCATATCCGATGTTAATGTTCTCTCAATCTCGTAGGTTGTAGCATTCATTCCATACTTCCAAAGTTCTGATCTAAATTCATTACAGGTCATGGAACTTGCACATACAAGTCCTTCATGAGCTGTAAACCAAATCCATTCACCGGAGCGGAAGGAGCCGTAGGACTAATACGGTGGTTCGAGAAGCTAGAATCAGTGTTTGAGATGTGCAATTGTCCGGTGGAACATCGGGTTAAATACGCCACCGGTACCCTGGACGGAGTTGCTTTATCCTGGTGGAACACCCAGGTACAAATGCTAGGAGTTGAGATTGCCAATCAGACAGCCTGGGAGGATTTTAAGACTTTGATGAAAGAGGAATACTGCCCTCGGGAAGAGGTACAGAAATTGGAGATGGAGTTCTGGAATCTCAAGATGACAGGTTCCGAGATTGAGGCGTACACCACTCGATCTCACGAACTTGCTACTTTGTGCCCCAACATGGTCAACCCTCCTTCTCTAAGGATCGAAAGATATCTGCACGGATTGTCTCCGGAAATCCAGGGAATGGTCACTGCCTCTCGACCAACTACCATACAGGAGGCAATTAGACTGGCTCATAGACTAACTGACCAGGCAGTAACACAAGGAAAACTACCTCCACGCAGTTCTACTTCTACCACTACTGATGGTCATAATAAAAGAAAGTGGGAGCCTGGCTCCCATAACAATCAGAACTCTTCCCAGCAGCAACAACAACAACAACGGAGGTTCGACAACTTGCGCCAGTCCAATGAAGCATTTGCATCTTCTCAACCTGGTAGTGGCTACACTGGGACGTTGCCCAAATGCAATAAATGCAACAATCACCACATCGGACCTTGCGGCAAAACCACATGTAAAAGGTGTGGCAAATTCGGTCATGTTGCCAAGAACTGTTGGGTGATTCTGACTGCTAGGCCGACGACAAATCAAGGAGAGCAAAGGGGTTGCTACGAATGTGGTGAAGTGGGACACATCAAGCGAAACTGCCCAAGGCTGAAGAGGAACAATGGTGGTGGAAACAACTCTGACAACCGCAACAACAACGGAAATGGCTCAGGAAGTGGAAATGGTGGTGCCAAGGGCAGAGTGTTTGTCATAGGCTCAGGTGAGACTCTTAATGATCCTACTGTAGTATCTGGTAGACTTCATGTAAATGGTCATTATGCCTTCATTTTATTTGATTCTGGTGCCGATAAGAGTTATGTGTCCAACAAGTTTAGTAAAGTGCTAGGAATAGTACCTACTGACTGGAACCCTGAGCATGCCATGGAAATAGCTCTCACGAAGCCTTACGTTCTTTTGTTTACGGTTTGTTCAGAAACCCTCGGAGATCCTATCTTGCCTATGTTCCAGATAACTAATCAGCTTACTCACTGACCAACTTGCTTGCTAGTAGTTCGTTGACGTGTATTTTGGGCAACTTGTTTATTTTGGTTAAATATTCATTAGCAATCTTTTTTTATTATTTATTTATTTATTTAAATAAACATAATACTAAATAATTTATAACAATTTTAATATAACATACACAAACTGACCCTAGAATTATTAAAACCTAGCAGACCCGTAAAAAATAAATAAATATACCTAGAATATATTGAATCACATTTATGATTATATATGGTTATAATGAAAATCCTTCTCTGTATACTGGACTATAAATAAGCAGGGATTTTGGATAGTACTATCAAGGAGTGACTTACCCCACAAAGGTTTGGACATGTGGTCCTTACCAAGATGCATAAAGATCTTATTGTCATTCGGGATGACTTGTTCTGGTGTGAGAAGGTAGAGGTGCACTATATTAAGTTTGCCATTATAGTTCCATTTACAACCCATATGAGGATAAATGTAAAGGAGGATTTGCTCCCTCTGATTTGAAATTACTATAAATAACATAATATACACATGGAAAGGATATTAAACTATAATACATGGACAAATCCTATGTGAAGGATTTGTTGGGCTTGTACGTAGTGGGTATGTGGGATAGCGGGTTCACCTTATTAAAAAGGGGTTCCGACAGGCTATTCATATACCGGTGAGTAAATTAAACTCACACTTTTACAGTAAATCCTAATTGATGATAATTGATGATTTATCAGTATGTTTTACTTACCTATGAACTCACCAACCCTGTTGACACTTGATTTACATGTATTCTCAGGTATCTACTAGGAGCTTATGGACATGCACGTAGGATCATATAAGAGCTCAAGATACCTATTGATTATTATCTGAAATATGAATAAGACATGTTGTCATGAAACAATCTATATTTATTTCCGCTACGCATAATATACTCTGAACATTATTGTAATGATTATCTAAATCCATCATATAGATATTTGCATCTCATGTGTAATACTGTGTTCGATCCTGTTTGTTCACCCCTCCGTGATAGATTCCAGACCCGGAATTTGAGGGTGTGATAGATTGGTATCAGAGCCATTGGTTATACTAAGTTAGGAATTGCATCTAGCCTATAGCCACACACAATAGTTGCACAAAGTGAACCTTCTTAGTTAGAGATCGAATAGGATTAAGAAGTTATATGGCTAAACTTAGATAGTGTTTTCCTAAACATAACTTTGACTCATTGACTCTTTTCGATAATTCCTAAACTTATTCTCAACGACATGTGGAATCTACACTTATCATCGTGCCTAAATCAAATTTTTTTTTAAATTCGTCAAAGTCTGTGTCTTACAACTTGAAACATGTAATGCTGGAAGAGCGTGATGCCTGTATCTCGAGATGTTCTGTCTAGGCAAGGTATTCGTATAAATCCAAATCAACCGATGGACCTGTTTACCTTACCTGGGAACTCTCGGGATGAGTATCTGCTTATAGGTACGCATGTCTTCAACAAAGTTGTGATTCACCCAATACTTTGATTAGTCAACGTACTCGCTTTGATTTACGAATCAAACGATTACACCTGGAACATCTCATTGCTATTATGCCAAATTCTCGACTGTCGTTTTCGTGTTGAATAGCTCATATTACCCAATTTCCATGAAATTCTTAATGATCTTTCATAATGGCTTCTTGTCAAATCCATTCACGGTCTAGAAACTCTGGCCGTAAGATTTCTACTATTGTAGCACGTGAAGTTACTACAGTCATATACAAGTCTTTAAGGCAAATAGGCCAAATTACCTTGATATGTTCCATTTGGTAATCTAAGCTACGCTTGTCCTAACCTAAAGCGAGACTTGTTTCCTTAGTACTCGTGCCTTGCCGAATTTAATCGAAAAACCCAGTTTTCTTAAATTCCCATCTGTCCTACAGTAATTGTCCATACTTTAAATATTTGATATAAAATGCATCTATTGAATATGTCAAAGTATGAATTCTCACCAAACAATTTCATGATAGATGGACGTACCAGCGGGCAGAGGCAGAGGTAGAGGACGCGCTAGGAGAACTGTTCCAACAGGGATGACTCCTGAAGAAATACAAGCCTTGGTCAATCAAGGTGTTGCTGCAGCCCTAGCCACTCAGGCTGCTCAGAATGGTCATCACTATTCGTATAAAAAGTCCCTAGACTGCAAGCCAGATATCTTCACTGGGGAAGAAGGGGCCATTGGGCTCATAAGGTGGTTTGAGAAATGTGAATCCATCTTCGCTATATCTGAATGTCCAGATGAGAGTAGGACCAAGTACGCCTCAGGAGCATTGAGTGGAGCTACACTCTCGTTCTGGAAGGCTGAAGTTTCAAGACTTACTCTCTCACTAGCCAATGCTATGGCTTGGGAGGAATTTAAACAACTGATGATGGAAGAATTCTGTCCGAGGGAGGAAGTACAAAGGTTTGAAACTGAGTGCTGGAACCACAAAATGGTGGGATCTGAAATTGAAAAGTATACCACCGAAAATCATGAGTACGCAACATTGTGTCCTCATATGATGGAGCCTGCTCACAGAAGAATTGAAGGCTATATTCGTGGACTGTCTCCGGTTATTCAGTCTATGGTCACTTCCTCCAACCCAACTTCAATCCAACAGGCCATTAGGATAGCTCACAAGCTGACTAATGAGGCTGTGGCTCAAGGGAAGTTACCACCAAGAAACAAGGGTAAGGGTGTTGCTGCTGAGAGCTCCGGTAAGAGAAAGTTTGAAGATGCTAAAGAAAGTGAGATTCAAGGTACAACCAAGAAGCCAGATCAGAAAAAGCACCATGACAATCAGGGCATTCCGCCTAGATGTCAGAGGTGTGGCAAGCGTCACTATGGCAAGTGTACTACAATCATTTGCTACAAATGCAACAGGAAGGGGCACACTGCTCCTGAATGTAGGATCAAGACGCAAGATCAAGGAAGGAAGGATGGTAATCAGCAGAATGGTGGAAAGAAGGAAGTTATTTGTTACAGATGTGGTGAAAAGGGCCATGTTGCTAGAGATTGCACGGGGGAAAAGAAAGATACAGCCAAGGGCAGAGCCTTCGTGATTGGCAAAGGTGAGGCTCTAAAAGACCCTAACGTTATTATGGGAAAATTTTTGGTGAATAATGTTTATGCTATAGTATTATTTGACACGGGAGCTGATAGAAGCTTCGTATCCAATACTTTCTATAAGCACTTGAATGTAGAACCTGTACCCCTAGATGAGCCATATGTTGTAGAAGTAGCAAATGGTAAATCCTTGACCGCATCACAAATCCTGAAAAATTGTACATTAGATTATCAGGTCATATCCTACTAATAGACCTCATGCCCATTACTTTGGGAAACTTCGATATGGTAGTTGGTATGGATTGGCTATCCAAAAACTCCGCAGAAATTATCTGTAAATACAAAATGATTCGCATCCCCCTACCAAATGATGAAGTCCTGTGTGTGGAGGGAGATAAGATGGTGTCGTGATGGGAGTTATTTCTTACTTGAAGGCTCAAAAGTGTCTTCAAAAAGGACATACTGCTATCCTAGCCTTGGTCACTGACAAAGATAAGAAGGAAAGGAAGATTGAAGATGTACCAATCGTCAGGGAATTTCCTGAAGTGTTTCCTGATGAACTGCCTGGGTTGCCCCTAGAAGAGAGGTCAAGTTTTCAATCGAGTTAGTACCTGGAGCTACACCTATAGCTCGGGCACCATACCGTCTCGCACCTTCTGAACTAAAAGAACTATCTGACCAGCTTAGGGAACTCCTTGATAAAGGATTCATCCGACCTAGCTCGTCACCATGGGGAGCACCAGTGTTATTCGTGAAGAAGAAAGACGGAACCTTCGGATGTGTATTGACTATCGAGAACTGAACAAAGTGACAATCAAGAACCGTTATCCTTGCCACGTATTGACGACTTATTCGACCAACTGCAAGGTTCAAGCATTTACTCCAAGATAGATCTTAGAAGCGGCTATCATCAGCTGAGAGTCAGAGATGAAGATATTATGAAGACGTCTTTCAGAACTCGATACGGTCACTTTGAGTTCACAGTCATGCCATTTGGGCTAACAAATGCACTTGCCGTATTCATGGATCTCATGAATCGTGTATGCAAGCCTTATCTAGACAAGTTTGTCATTGTCTTCATTGATGACATCTTGATCTATTCCAAAAATGAGCATGAGCATGAAGAACATCTGAGATTGGTCCTTGAACTACTAAAGAGAGAGGAGCTCTATGCTATGTTCTCGAAATGTGATTTCTGGCTTAAAGAAGTTCAATTCCTTGGTCATGTGATTGATGCTAATGGAATTCATGTAGACCCAGCTAAAATTGATTCCATCAAAGTTAGCCTACACCTTCTAATCCAACAGAAATTAGACAATTTCTTGGCCTAGCTGGCTATTATAAGAGATTTATCGAAGGATTCTCCAAGATAGCTCAACCATTGACCATGCTCACCTAAAAGGGAATAGCATATCATTGGGGATTCAAGCAAGAGGTTGCTTTTCAAACACTGAAACAGAAGTTGTGCAGTGCACCTATATTGTCCCTACCCGACGGTATTGAAGACTTTGTAGTCTACTGTGATGCTTCTGTTCAGGGACTGGGATGTGTCTTGATGCAACGAGACAAAGTCATAGCTTATGCCTCAAGACAGTTAAAGGCTCATGAGAAGAACTATGCAACTCATGACCTAGAATTGGGAGCTGTTGTGTTTGCTCTTAAATTATGGAGACATTACTTGTGTGGTACTAAGTGCACTATTTATACCGACTACAAGAGTCTTCAACACCTGTATAATCAAAAGGAGCTGAACATGAGGCAGAGGAGATGGCTTGAACTACTAAATGATTACGATTGTGCCATCAAGTACCATCCCGGTAAGGCAAATGTTATGGCTGATGCTTTGAGTAGGAAAGAACATATGAAGCCTCGTAGAGTACGAGCTCTACAACTTACCATTCAAAGCAACCTGCCGGCACAAATCTTGAATGCTCAGACTGAAGCCCTGAAAGAAGAGAACATTAAAGATAAAAACCTTTGAGGGCTAGACCAACAGTTTGAAGTTCATTCGGATGGGATACGCTTTATAGCAGGAAGGATTTGGGTACCCCTATACGGGAATCTGAGAAGCTTGATCATGGATGAAGCCCACAAGTCTAGATACTCTACCACCCAGGTGCAGATAAGATGTATTACGACTTAAAGCTTGTTTACTGGTGGCCAAGAATGAAGGCAGATATTGCGACCTATGTCTCAAAGTGTTTGACCTGTTCTAAAGTCAAGGTCGAATACCAAAAGCCTTCAGGATGTTGACTCAACCAGAAATTCCCGTGTGGAAGTGGGAAATGATAACCATGGATTTCGTCACTGGTTTACCCAAATCTCAAACGAGCAATGACACCATTTGGGTATCGTTGACCGTCTCACCAAATCAGCTCATTTCATACCTATCCGTGAGAAAGACAAGATGGAGAAACTTGCAAGGGTGTACATCAAAGAAATTATCTCTAGACACGGAGTGCCAGTGTCTATTATCTCTGATCGTGACGCACGGTTTACATCAATCTTCTGGGGAAAACTTCAGAAAGCTCTAGGCACTCGCTTAGATATGAGCACAGCCTATCACCCTCAAACTGATGGTCAAAGTGAAAGAACCATACAGACTCTTGAGGATATGCTTAGGGCTTGTGTTATTGACTTTGGAAAGAACTAGGAAGATCATTTACCTTTGGTAGAGTTCTCATATAACAATAGCTATCATTCGAGCATCAAGGCGGCACCATTCGAGGCCTTATATGGACGTAAATGTAGATCACCGCTTTGCTGGGCAGAAGTTGGAGATAGTCAACTTACTGGCCCAGAATTGATCTTTGAAACTCATGAGAAAATTGTCCAGATAAGAGAACGCATGGCTGCTGCCAGGGATCGCTGATAAACGCCGCAAGCCACTTGAATTTCAGGAAGGAGATAAAGTTTTGCTAAAGGTATCTCCCTGGAAGGGAGTATACGCTTTGGGAAATGAGGGAAATTGAACCCTCGCTACGTGGGACCTTTTGAAATTGTCAGAAGGATCGGCCAAGTAGCCTATGAATTAAATCTACCTGCTGAACTTGGTGGTGTGCACAATGTTTTTCACGTATCCAATCTAAGGAAGTGTTTATCCAATGAATCACTGGTTGTGCCTTTAAAGGAACTACAAGTAGATGAGAAACTCAGATTTATTGAGGAACCAGTTGAAATCTTGGATAGGGAAGTTAAACAACTAAGGCATAGCAAGATTCCGA
Organism: Flaveria linearis; assembly: GCA_024085815.1. Classification (NCBI taxonomy): domain Eukaryota; kingdom Viridiplantae; phylum Streptophyta; class Magnoliopsida; order Asterales; family Asteraceae; genus Flaveria; species Flaveria linearis. The sequence goes on along the minus strand of CM044002.1, from coordinate 100,544,780 downwards.
TTGTCAGAGTTCGGTGGAACTCCGGCGTGGTCCTGAGTTCACTTGGGAACGAGAGGACGAAATGATGCGCAAGTATCCTAACCTGTTCAAGAATGTTGCTAGTACATCTTAATTTTCGGGACGAAAATTCCTTTAACAGGGGGATGATGTGACAACCCGGAAAATTTCGGTAAGTTTAGGATTTAAATTTTAAAACTTCAAAACTTGTTTATAATTATTTTATGAATAAGTAAAATAATATTATGTGCTTAATTGTATTTATGTGGTTTTAACCCTAAAACCGTGATTTAATGTTTAAGCAAGCTAAACGTATATATAATTCAAGGTTAAAAACTTAAATATCTATTGTAGGGGATTAAACTTGACAAAATATAAACTTGAAACTAACCTAAACTAGCTTCTAAATGCTGTTGGGAAGGTTTTGTAATAACTAACTAGTAGAGGGTAAGAAGGCATGTAAAGGTTTAAGAAGTCCAGGGATCAAAAGTGTAAAATTACCAAAACCACTCCTCAAGTCAAATTAGATACACCAAATCATTCAAAACCTACTCCATTATTTAAACCAAATCAATTATCGAATTGAGCCTATATAAAGCTTCCTTATCATCCCTTTAATCCATCCCTACACTCAATTTCATCAAACAAACAATTTTCAATCGGATTTGAAGCCAAGAACACCGAAAACGAAGATTGAACCATAACTCACTCAAAACCGAAGCATTGTAAGTAATTTCAATCTCATTCAATTCGTTTTTCAGCCAACAAATAAGATATTATATAAAATATTATGTAACAACATATTGTTTAGCCCAAAAGTCATAAACACAAATATGTTTATACACCAATCTTAAACTAATGACTATTTAATATTTATTTAATATGAAGGTGTATCCTGTTAAAATATTACTTACAGATATACTATTAAATAATATGAATAATATCCTAAAATAATATTATTAATGACTATTTAAATTATTCGTTAATATGTAAATCCATTAGTAAGTAATATATTAAATTTTATTAGTAAATATTAGTTAATATGTTTAAATTTAAATCTAATGGCACTGTGGTTTAATTAAATTTTATTCGTTATATATTATCAAATATAATAGGATACTGTAAGTAATATATATTTTGATAATATGGTCTCAATATTATTTGTGGTCGGTATATATTATGTAAAACACTAAATAATATGGTGAATAATATCCTCATCAGATTGGTTCTTACTAATTATTTGTTATTTACGGATTAAATAAATAAATAAATATAAAGACTACCTAAACATATTTAATTATTTTTAGATAATAAATAAAAAATTAAAACTTGTAAACATTACTTATTGATAAGATAAATACAAATTAGATTTTATAAATTTAACTATAAAATCTTACTAAATTAAATATAAACTTACATATTTAAATAATGTCTAACATTTATTTAGAACATAATGATACGTTAAAATCATTATTAAATTAATCAAATATTATGAAATGCAAATCTTTAGCTATTAAAGAATTAACAAAAATAATTAAATGATTTAATTATATGTTTATAACAAATCCTAGAAAACCAAACCATAAATCAATTGAACTCCAGGTTCAAGATCTAACTTATTTAGGTTATGGATTTGTATCTATTAGCTTATGTGAATTATAATTCCTTAGGAGGAATTTACTAGCTTGTCAACACCACACAAGAACTGAGGTGAGTTCATACTTAACTGTTCCCCTTTTTAAATCATTTAAATATTTTGGGGAAGGATACATGTTGTAATTGAAATTACAAATTATTTTGTGTATTATGTTAAATAATAATTGAATCACATTTATGATTACATATGGTTATAATGAAAATCCTTCTCTGTATACTGGACTATAAATAAGCAGGGATCTTTTAGATAGTACTATCGGGGAGTGACTTACCCCCATAAAGGTTTGGACATGTGGTCCTTACCAAGATGCATAAAGATCTTATTGTCATTCGGGATGACTTGTTCTGGTATGAGAAGGCAGAGGTGCACTATATTAAGTTTGCCATTATAGTTCCATTTACAACCCATATGAGGATAAATGTAAAGGAGGATTTGCTCCCTCTGATTTGAAATTACTATAAATAACATAATATACACATGGAAAGGATATTAAACTATGATACATGAACAAATCCTATGTGAAGGATTTGTTGGGCTTGTACGTAGTGGGTATGTGGGATAGCGGGTTCACCTTATTAAAAAGGGGTTCCGACAGGCTATTCATATACCGGTGAGTAAATTAAACTCACACTTTTACAGTAAATCCTAATTGATGATAATTGATGATTTATCAGTATGTTTTACTTACCTATGAACTCACCAACCCTGTGTTGACACTTGATTTACATGTATTCTCAGGTATCTACTAGGAGCTTATGGACATGCACGTAGGATCATATAAGAGCTCAAGATACCTATGATTATTATCTGAAATATGAATAAGACATGTTGTCATGAAACAATCTATATTTATTTCCGCTACGCATAATATTACTCTGAACATTATTGTAATGATTATCTAAAATCCATCATATAGATATTTGCATCTCATGTGTAACTACTGTGTTCGATCCTGTTTGTTCACCCCTCCGTGATAGATTCCAGACCCGGAATTTGAGGGTGTGATAGATTGGTATCAGAGCCATTGGTTATACTGAGTTAGGAATTGCATCTAGCCTATAGCCACACACAATAGTTGCACAAAGTGAACCTTCTTAGTTAGAGATCGAATAGGATTAAGAAGTTATATGGCTAAACTTAGATAGTTGTTTTCCTAAACATAACTTTGACTCATTGACTCTTTTCGATAATTCCTAAACTTATTCTCAACGACATGTGGAATCTACACTTATCATCGTGCCTAAATCAAATTTTTTTTTAAATTCGTCAAAGTCTGTGTCTTACAACTTGAAACATGTAATGCTGGAAGAGCGTGATGCCTGTATCTCGAGATGTTCTGTCTAGGCAAGGTATTCGTATAAATCCAAATCAACCGATGGACCTGTTTACCTTACCTGGGAACTCTCGGGATGAGTATCTGCTTATAGGTACGCATGTCTTCAACAAAGTTGTGATTCACCCAATACTTTGATTAGTCAACGTACTCGCTTTGATTTACGAATCAAACGATTACACCTGGAACATCTCATTGCTATTATGCCAAATTCTCGACTGTCGTTTTCGTGTTGAATAGCTCATATTACCCAATTTCCATGAAAATTCTTAATGATCTTTCATAATGGCTTCTTGTCAAATCCATTCACGGTCTAGAAACTCTGGCCGTAAGATTTCTACTATTGTAGCACGTGAAGTTACTACAGTCATATACAAGTCTTTAAGGCAAATAGGCCAAATTACCTTGATATGTTCCATTTGGTAATCTAAGCTACGCTTGTCCTAACCTAAAGCGAGACTTGTTTCCTTAGTACTCGTGCCTTGCCGAATTTAATCGAAAAACCTAGTTTTCTTAAATTCCCATCTGTCCTACAGTAATTGTCCATACTTTAAATATTTGATATAAAATGCATCTATTGAATATGTCAAAGTATGAATTCTCACCAAACAATTTCATGATAGATGGACGTACCAGCGGGCAGAGGCAGAGGTAGAGGACGCGCTAGGAGAACTGTTCCAACAGGGATGACTCCTGAAGAAATACAAGCCTTGGTCAATCAAGGTGTTGCTGCAGCCCTAGCCACTCAGGCTGCTCAGAATGGTCATCACTATTCGTATAAAAAGTCCCTAGACTGCAAGCCAGATATCTTCACTGGGGAAGAAGGGGCCATTGGGCTCATAAGGTGGTTTGAGAAATGTGAATCCATCTTCGCTATATCTGAATGTCCAGATGAGAGTAGGACCAAGTACGCCTCAGGAGCATTGAGTGGAGCTACACTCTCGTTCTGGAAGGCTGAAGTTTCAAGACTTACTCTCTCACTAGCCAATGCTATGGCTTGGGAGGAATTTAAACAACTGATGATGGAAGAATTCTGTCCGAGGGAGGAAGTACAAAGGTTTGAAACTGAGTGCTGGAACCACAAAATGGTGGGATCTGAAATTGAAAAGTATACCACCGAAAATCATGAGTACGCAACATTGTGTCCTCATATGATGGAGCCTGCTCACAGAAGAATTGAAGGCTATATTCGTGGACTGTCTCCGGTTATTCAGTCTATGGTCACTTCCTCCAACCCAACTTCAATCCAACAGGCCATTAGGATAGCTCACAAGCTGACTAATGAGGCTGTGGCTCAAGGGAAGTTACCACCAAGAAACAAGGGTAAGGGTGTTGCTGCTGAGAGCTCCGGTAAGAGAAAGTTTGAAGATGCTAAAGAAAGTGAGATTCAAGGTACAACCAAGAAGCCAGATCAGAAAAAGCACCATGACAATCAGGGCATTCCGCCTAGATGTCAGAGGTGTGGCAAGCGTCACTATGGCAAGTGTACTACAATCATTTGCTACAAATGCAACAGGAAGGGGCACACTGCTCCTGAATGTAGGATCAAGACGCAAGATCAAGGAAGGAAGGATGGTAATCAGCAGAATGGTGGAAAGAAGGAAGTTATTTGTTACAGATGTGGTGAAAAGGGCCATGTTGCTAGAGATTGCACGGGGGAAAAGAAAGATACAGCCAAGGGCAGAGCCTTCGTGATTGGCAAAGGTGAGGCTCTAAAAGACCCTAACGTTATTATGGGAAAATTTTTGGTGAATAATGTTTATGCTATAGTATTATTTGACACGGGAGCTGATAGAAGCTTCGTATCCAATACTTTCTATAAGCACTTGAATGTAGAACCTGTACCCCTAGATGAGCCATATGTTGTAGAAGTAGCAAATGGTAAATCCTTGACCGCATCACAAATCCTGAAAATTGTACATTAGATTTATCAGGTCATATCCTACTAATAGACCTCATGCCCATTACTTTGGGAAGCTTCGATATGGTAGTTGGTATGGATTGGCTATCCAAAAACTCCGCAGAAATTATCTGTAAATACAAAATGATTCGCATCCCCTACCAAATGATGAAGTCCTGTGTGTGGAGGGAGATAAGACTGGTGTCGTGATGGGAGTTATTTCTTACTTGAAGGCTCAAAAGTGTCTTCAAAAAGGACATACTGCTATCCTAGCCTTGGTCACTGACAAAGATAAGAAGGAAAGGAAGATTGAAGATGTACCAATCGTCAGGGAATTTCCTGAAGTGTTTCCTGATGAACTGCCTGGGTTGCCCCCTAGAAGAGAGGTCAAGTTTTCAATCGAGTTAGTACCTGGAGCTACACCTATAGCTCGGGCACCATACCGTCTCGCACCTTCTGAACTAAAAGAACTATCTGACCAGCTTAGGGAACTCCTTGATAAAGGATTCATCCGACCTAGCTCGTCACCATGGGGAGCACCAGTGTTATTCGTGAAGAAGAAAGACGGAACCTTCCGGATGTGTATTGACTATCGAGAACTGAACAAAGTGACAATCAAGAACCGTTATCCCTTGCCACGTATTGACGACTTATTCGACCAACTGCAAGGTTCAAGCATTTACTCCAAGATAGATCTTAGAAGCGGCTATCATCAGCTGAGAGTCAGAGATGAAGATATTATGAAGACGTCTTTCAGAACTCGATACGGTCACTTTGAGTTCACAGTCATGCCATTTGGGCTAACAAATGCACTTGCCGTATTCATGGATCTCATGAATCGTGTATGCAAGCCTTATCTAGACAAGTTTGTCATTGTCTTCATTGATGACATCTTGATCTATTCCAAAAATGAGCATGAGCATGAAGAACATCTGAGATTGGTCCTTGAACTACTAAAGAGAGAGGAGCTCTATGCTATGTTCTCGAAATGTGATTTCTGGCTTAAAGAAGTTCAATTCCTTGGTCATGTGATTGATGCTAATGGAATTCATGTAGACCCAGCTAAATTGATTCCATCAAAAGTTAGCCTACACCTTCTAATCCAACAGAAATTAGACAATTCTTGGCCTAGCTGGCTATTATAGAGATTTATCGAAGGATTCTCCAAGATAGCTCAACCATTGACCATGCTCACCTAAAAGGGAATAGCATATCATTGGGGATTCAAGCAAGAGGTTGCTTTTCAAACACTGAAACAGAAGTTGTGCAGTGCACCTATATTGTCCCTACCCGACGGTATTGAAGACTTTGTAGTCTACTGTGATGCTTCTGTTCAGGGACTGGGATGTGTCTTGATGCAACGAGACAAAGTCATAGCTTATGCCTCAAGACAGTTAAAGGCTCATGAGAAGAACTATGCAACTCATGACCTAGAATTGGGAGCTGTTGTGTTTGCTCTTAAATTATGGAGACATTACTTGTGTGGTACTAAGTGCACTATTTATACCGACTACAAGAGTCTTCAACACCTGTATAATCAAAAGGAGCTGAACATGAGGCAGAGGAGATGGCTTGAACTACTAAATGATTACGATTGTGCCATCAAGTACCATCCCGGTAAGGCAAATGTTATGGCTGATGCTTTGAGTAGGAAAGAACATATGAAGCCTCGTAGAGTACGAGCTCTACAACTTACCATTCAAAGCAACCTGCCGGCACAAATCTTGAATGCTCAGACTGAAGCCCTGAAAGAAGAGAACATTAAAGATAAAAACCTTCGAGGGCTAGACCAACAGTTTGAAGTTCATTCGGATGGGATACGCTTTATAGCAGGAAGGATTTGGGTACCCCTATACGGGAATCTGAGAAGCTTGATCATGGATGAAGCCCACAAGTCTAGATACTCTATCCACCCAGGTGCAGATAAGATGTATTACGACTTAAAGCTTGTTTACTGGTGGCCAAGAATGAAGGCAGATATTGCGACCTATGTCTCAAAGTGTTTGACCTGTTCTAAAGTCAAGGTCGAATACCAAAAGCCTTCAGGAATGTTGACTCAACCAGAAATTCCCGTGTGGAAGTGGGAAATGATAACCATGGATTTCGTCACTGGTTTACCCAAATCTCAAACGAGCAATGACACCATTTGGGTTATCGTTGACCGTCTCACCAAATCAGCTCATTTCATACCTATCCGTGAGAAAGACAAGATGGAGAAACTTGCAAGGGTGTACATCAAAGAAATTATCTCTAGACACGGAGTGCCAGTGTCTATTATCTCTGATCGTGACGCACGGTTTACATCAATCTTCTGGGGAAAACTTCAGAAAGCTCTAGGCACTCGCTTAGATATGAGCACAGCCTATCACCCTCAAACTGATGGTCAAAGTGAAAGAACCATACAGACTCTTGAGGATATGCTTAGGGCTTGTGTTATTGACTTTGGAAAGAACTAGGAAGATCATTTACCTTTGGTAGAGTTCTCATATAACAATAGCTATCATTCGAGCATCAAGGCGGCACCATTCGAGGCCTTATATGGACGTAAATGTAGATCACCGCTTTGCTGGGCAGAAGTTGGAGATAGTCAACTTACTGGCCCAGAATTGATCTTTGAAACTCATGAGAAAATTGTCCAGATAAGAGAACGCATGGCTGCTGCCAGGGATCGCTGATAAACGCCGCAAGCCACTTGAATTTCAGGAAGGAGATAAAGTTTTGCTAAAGGTATCTCCCTGGAAGGGAGTTATACGCTTTGGGAAATGAGGGAAATTGAACCCTCGCTACGTGGGACCTTTTGAAATTGTCAGAAGGATCGGCCAAGTAGCCTATGAATTAAATCTACCTGCTGAACTTGGTGGTGTGCACAATGTTTTTCACGTATCCAATCTAAGGAAGTGTTTATCCAATGAATCACTGGTTGTGCCTTTAAAGGAACTACAAGTAGATGAGAAACTCAGATTTATTGAGGAACCAGTTGAAATCTTGGATAGGGAAGTTAAACAACTAAGGCATAGCAAGATTCCGATTGTCAGAGTTCGGTGGAACTCCCGGCGTGGTCCTGAGTTCACTTGGGAACGAGAGGACGAAATGATGCGCAAGTATCCTAACCTGTTCAAGAATGTTGCTAGTACATCTTAATTTTCGGGACGAAAATTCCTTTAACAGGGGGATGATGTGACAACCCGGAAAATTTCGGTAAGTTTTAGGATTTAAATTTTAAAACTTCAAAACTTGTTTATAATTATTTTATGAATAAGTAAAATAATATTATGTGCTTAATTGTATTTATGTGGTTTTAACCCTAAAACCGTGATTTAATGTTTTAAGCAAGCTAAACGTATATATAATTCAAGGTTAAAAACTTAAATATCTATTGTAGGGGATTAAACTTGACAAAATATAAACTTGAAACTAACCTAAACTAGCTTCTAAATGCTGTTGGGAAGGTTTTGTAATAACTAACTAGTAGAGGGTAAGAAGGCATGTAAAGGTTTAAGAAGTCCAGGGATCAAAAGTGTAAAATTACCAAAACCACTCCTCAAGTCAAATTAGATACACCAAATCATTCAAAACCTACTCCATTATTTTAAACCAAATCAATTATCGAATTGAGCCTATATAAAGCTTCCTTATCATCCCTTTAATCCATCCCTACACTCAATTTCATCAAACAAACAATTTTCAATCGGATTTGAAGCCAAGAACACCGAAAACGAAGATTGAACCATAACTCACTCAAAACCGAAGCATTGTAAGTAATTTCAATCTCATTCAATTCGTTTTTCAGCCAACAAATAAGATATTATATAAAATATTATGTAACAACATATTGTTTAGCCCAAAAGTCATAAACACAAATATGTTTATACACCAATCTTAAACTAATGACTATTTAATATTTATTTAATATGAAGGTGTATCCTGTTAAAATATTACTTACAGATATACTATTAAATAATATGAATAATATCCTAAAATAATATTATTAATGACTATTTAAATTATTCGTTAATATGTAAATCCATTAGTAAGTAATATATTAAATTTTATTAGTAAATATTAGTTAATATGTTTAAATTAAATCTAATGGCACTGTGGTTTAATTAAATTTTATTCGTTATATATTATCAAATATAATAGGATACTGTAAGTAATATATATTTTGATAATATGGTCTCAATATTATTTTGTGGTCGGTATATATTATGTAAAACACTAAATAATATGGTGAATAATATCCTCATCAGATTGGTTCTTACTAATTATTTGTTATTTACGGATTAAATAAATAAATAAATATAAAGACTACCTAAACATATTTAATTATTTTTAGATAATAAATAAATAATTAAAACTTGTAAACATTACTTATTTGATAAGATAAATACAAATTAGATTTTATAAATTTAACTATAAAATCTTACTAAATTAAATATAAACTTACATATTTAAATAATGTCTAACATTTATTTAGAACATAATGATACGTTAAAATCATTATTAAATTAATCAAATATTATGAAATGCAAATCTTTAGCTATTAAAGAATTAACAAAAATAATTAAATGATTTAATTATATGTTTATAACAAATCCTAGAAAACCAAACCATAAATCAATTGAACTCCAGGTTCAAGATCTAACTTATTTAGGTTATGGATTTGTATCTATTAGCTTATGTGAATTATAATTCCTTAGGAGGAATTTACTAGCTTGTCAACACCACACAAGAACTGAGGTGAGTTCATACTTAACTGTTCCCCTTTTTAAATCATTTAAATATTTTGGGGAAGGATACATGTTGTAATTGAAATTACAAATTATTTTGTGTATTATGTTAAATAATAATTGAATCACATTTATGATTACATATGGTTATAATGAAAATCCTTCTCTGTATACTGGACTATAAATAAGCAGGGATCTTTTAGATAGTACTATCGGGGAGTGACTTACCCCCATAAAGGTTTGGACATGTGGTCCTTACCAAGATGCATAAAGATCTTATTGTCATTCGGGATGACTTGTTCTGGTGTGAGAAGGCAGAGGTGCACTATATTAAGTTTGCCATTATAGTTCCATTTACAACCCATATGAGGATAAATGTAAGGAGGATTTGCTCCCTCTGATTTGAAATTACTATAAATAACATAATATACACATGGAAAGGATATTAAACTATGATACATGAACAAATCCTATGTGAAGGATTTGTTGGGCTTGTACGTAGTGGGTATGTGGGATAGCGGGTTCACCTTATTAAAAAGGGGTTCCGACAGGCTATTCATATACCGGTGAGTAAATTAAACTCACACTTTTACAGTAAATCCTAATTGATGATAATTGATGATTTATCAGTATGTTTTACTTACCTATGAACTCACCAACCCTGTATTGACACTTGATTTACATGTATTCTCAGGTATCTACTAGGAGCTTATGGACATGCACGTAGGATCATATAAGAGCTCAAGATACCTATTGATTATTATCTGAAATATGAATAAGACATGTTGTCATGAAACAATCTATATTTATTTCCGCTACGCATAATATTACTCTGAACATTATTGTAATGATTATCTAAAATCCATCATATAGATATTTGCATCTCATGTGTAACTACTGTGTTCGATCCTGTTTGTTCACCCCTCCGTGATAGATTCCAGACCCGGAATTTGAGGGTGTGACAGTGTTTGAGATTGGGTTGAATGAGGAAGAACAAGATTAAAATGGTCAGAGATAATTTGACGACCATTTGACTTAGAGATAAAACATATTATCTTTTTTCTGACCTTAGGACCTGTAATTTTTTATCCCAAAAACGAAAGGTGAAATTTGAGCAATCTCAGCGACGATCCGTGTAATTTACTCACATATATATTATATATACGCGAAACGTTTTATCTTTTATTTTTCAAAGTTTTTTAAATTTATTTTTAATATGCTCATTTTTTAAACGGCGTATTTAAACCATTTATCTTATCTAACAGAAAAAAAAAACAGTTTGGCTTATTAAACATCTTCTTTAAACTGTTAAGCTTACTTAAACGTCATTTTTAAATTATTTATTTTTTTTAAATCGTAAAAGTCTTTTTAACTGTTATTTTATTTATGTCTTTTTGTTAAACGCCCTATTCTATTAAGCGTCTTTTTAATTTTTTTTGCTTTATTTATATATGTTTTTTAACCATTCAGCTCATTTAAACATCATTTTATGTTGTTCTTTTATTTGAACGTCTTTTTATCATTCATTTATTAAAGATTTTTTTTAAACCATTCATTTTATAAAAACATCTTTTTTCTTTTTTTGATTTTTTATCGTCTTCTATTCAAGTTGATTTGAAAATGATTTCTACTTTTACGTCATTTGTACTATTTTTAGGAACAACTTGGGTTTTGATTATTACAATTAGGGCTTCTACGATATTAAAATTACTTGTGTTTAGTTTATTTAAACGTTTTAAGTCGTTCGTTGAGTTTGAATAACCAATTGAATTGAAAAAGATGTTTAAATAAGGCAAACAAATTTAAAAAGAAGTTTAATTAGTAAAATGGTTTGAAAAGCCATTTAAACAAAACATTTGAAAAACATAAAGATTTTAAAATACATTTAAGTAAGACGAACGATTAACTAAAATAAGTTTAAAAAGGCCGAACGGTTTGAAGATGAATGATTGTATAAAAAAAGTTTAAAAAATCAATATTTTAAAAACCAATTGTTTAAAAAATGATGTTTAGAAAACCAAATGGTTTAAAAACACTTAAAAACATGTTTTAGTAAAATGATGCTTTTAGTAAAATAAGTTTAAAAGGCCGAACGGTCTGAAGATGAATGGTTTAAACAGTTTTCATATCGAAATTTTACAACTTTTACCCTTTTAATTTCACATGTGAAATTTCGGGAAAATCAAATTTTAGGCACTTTTTATAAAGAAATGTTTATCAAAATAAAAAATTTCTTAGCCAACCTAACAGCTCGACCCCAGCCAGGAGCTCTGCCTCTTGGATCCGCTCTCGGGGAAGCCTCCCCCTAACCTCCGCCAAGGGGGCGTTGCCCCCCTAGAACCCTCATTGCTTAGGGGCTTTGCCCCTAATAAAGTTTTCAATTTCGAAGATCATAATACACTCAACAAGCGTGCACTCCGCACCTCCTAACTTGTTTAATGGATATTATGATCACATTAGTCATTAGTCAATCCAGTTAAACTAAAATATCTAACTGGAGATTGTTAGGTATTCAAGATTAATTTCATTATGTTCTTTTACAACCTACTCATTGAATATCGTAAGAACGAAAAATGCAAAATGGGTATTATCGACAATTAATCGAGGAGATAGACTTTGGTAATATCAGTTGGTGCAGTTATATTGTGTTGAAGATAAAAAGAGTGCAAAAACAAAACGGAAAAACGGGGGATTTTGTAATCACACTTTAACGGAGCATAACAATATTGACGGTAAGTATATCATTTTTAAGTTGTGTATCCATATATGTAACATGTATGTTAGTTGACAAAGATCATTGACAAATATTATTTATGTTGTATGTTGGTGTAGCTTTTGTATTTAAATTCAACAACGTGCATAATGGTTAATGAGGAACTTACGATGAGCCCATTAAGATTTTGGAAATTCAAAAACATAGGGTTAAAAGAAGATCTTGAGATAGAAAGCTAAGGATTTGGGATGGGTGAAATGTGTAATTTGTTTGTTGACATAACATATTATAGTGATTCAAGTTCAGGAAACTATGGGTATGCATGAGGATGAAGATGTTTTTTAACATCCGCGCTCTCATACCACTAATACTGTTCGCTTTATCTATGAGGAGCTCACGGGTTTGCTTTTGGTTGCCCGGGTGAAAACTTCCCAGGGAGGTCACCCATCCCTGGATTGGTGTCACATGAGCACGCTTAACTGTGGAGTTCTCCTCTCATCCACAGTTAATACGCCCAAAACATGTCTGTGATATTAGGGACCAGACATTTCTTATGAATCAGAAATCTCTCATGTCCACGACCGATGTGAGATTTGCCTAGAGTGTTACGATTATTCACCGGATGTGACTGAGGTTTCAGGCATAAAGGTACATTATTTATAATCTTGTAATATATGTTTGATGTAGGTGATTTACGTACATGTAAAAGTATGTTGCTATGATATTAGGTTGTTTTTAAAATTGGGATAAATACGTGTATATAATGATTTCGATAGTTGCATATATGTATACATAAAGAAGTTGCAAGTATGGATCATCATATATAGGCTACAATCAAGACTATATACGAAGAAAGCACAACAATTAATAGATAAATTAAAGGATTAAGGATTATTATAACAAACAGTTGTAATTCATCAGACGTAACCCACCGCATCTGTATAATGACCTTCGCACCAATAACAGTGCACACAAACAGTTGCTGCAACTCCTACGCTCATGGAGTAATCATGTGGTGTTGGAACAAAAATATATCTATTCACTATATATAGAAATATGTTCACAAAGTTTAACAAAAGTGATATCAACCACAAGATCCTATAACCAAAATTTATAAAATAAATATATGTGAGATTAGAGGTGGTCATTACTACCTATTTTGATTTTGTTGTTTATCATTTTAAATAGCAACTATGAATATAACAATTCTGTATGTAAAGACACAGAAAGTTTAAAGATTGACGGCCGGAGATGGTGAGAATGGGGATATTTTTTTATTTTTAATAACAATATGTGATGAATACTATACTTAATTAAAGGGTGTTGTGACCATTGATATGACAAGGGCTTGTAAGCGGTTGTTTACAGACATTCAAACGGTCGTTTAACAAAAGACAAACGGTCATTTACAGTAACATAAACGGCAATTTACATTTTCAGAATTTCGAATCTCGATGTTTGTTTCAGTTTCCTTTTTCAGACTATTCTCGGTAAACGGTCGTTTGTACCTTTAAAAACGGTTGTTTAGTGTCTTTAATATTCCATTAATAACACAACCATCACATTTACTTACCATCCACCCGTCATCCCCTTATTATACTCGATTTTACCATCACATTCCCCCCATTTCACCAACAAATTCATTTTCATATCAAACAATCAAACATCCATTCATCACACTCCACTAACAATTCATCCCCTTCTTCTTTTTGTTAAAATTTTTAAAATTCTTAGTATTAACAAAGGTTATATTATTATTAGTAGTATAAATTTTAGTTAAATATATTTCCTTTGTTACTTATTGTCATTATTTCAAGTAATGACTTTAAGCTCACGTCAAGATAGGCATCTGTTCGTGTTTTGAAGCACCATTTGCTTCAGTTTTGTCGAGTATCAGATGAATATAAAAGACTTCAAAAGCTTTTAGATAAAGAATTCGAGTCTTCACATTCGATATCTTGGAGCTTGTTACGTGATGTCGGGGAATTTACCCGTGCTCGTAACATGATAAACAGTCGCGGAGAAGGTTTTTTGTCATTAGCGGCCCACAATATAAAGAGTTTTGTTTGGAGGTTTTCTCCACGTTTAATTTCTACTCGAACAACCATATATATACATATATATACATATATATACACATACATATATATATAAATATATACATATATATATGTACATATAATATATACATATATATACATATATATATATCTATATAATAGTATTTATATACATATATATACACATATATATACATATATATACACATATATATACATATATATACACATATACATATATATACATGTATGTATAATAGTATATATATATGTATATATACTATTATACATACATACATATATGTGTAATATATATATATATGTATGTATGTATGTATGTATGTATGTAGGTATAATATATATATGTATATATGTATATATGTATAATATATATATATATATATATATATATGTTATACATATATATATGTATAATATATATATTTATTAATATCATTGAACTTATATTTTTTGTCTTTTAACATTGACGAAGATGTTATCAATTCTGTGCTCAGGGGAGGGGGGAGGCACGTAATTTTTCTGTGGCCCAGTTTGATGTTTTAATGGGTATATACACACTTCAGGAGACCCAATTATGATTTTTTGAATAGTCTTACGCGATTATGATTTTTTGAATAGTCTTACGCAATCTCCTGAACATTATAATTATGTAATGTTTTGGCAAGAATTTGGTGCGGGTCAATATGTGCCTAATAATAAAATGAAAGCTACAAGTATGAACGATCTGTTGTATAGATATCTTCATCACATTATTGGTCATACTATAGCTGGACGTAGGATGATCAATGGCGGGGTGACTAAGAATGATTTGTTTTTTTATTTTATTTAGTTAACAGGAGGCCGTACAATCTGGCATATATACTTGCTGATTATTTTACTAGTTGCACGGGAATAAAGAAGACCGAACATATTTGTAGTGGTGGATATGTTACTTGCATCGCTGAGTTTTTACAGGTTCTCACCGTTAAGAACGTGGTAATGTTAAGCGGGCCGGTTCTTATACGGATAGACATGATTGTAAATTATCCACAAGTTAGGTGGAGGTTTAAACACAATAATCAAATATGGATACCTCCATATCAAGACCCTCCTTAAGACACATATCAATAGAAATGTTTTTTTTATATTTATGAAAATGTAATTTTATTTCTATTTATATAGTAATATAATTTTACTTTAGTTATATAAAATTATAATTTACTTTTTCTTTATATATGAAACAAAAATGTATTAAAAATTAAAACATAAAAATAATATTCACATATATTCGCAACTCATTCATAATAAGGGCACACAATAATTCACAATAGAGGATGTCAATTTTATCACAATAATTGCATATAAGAAAGACTAGCAATTTTCACAATTCATAATTTATTGCCCGATTTGATATAAAGTGACTGTCAATATGTCTATAAATTCACAACTAGCGATTTACAATTCACAATTATTCACAATTTCTTCGTAATTCAAATCAATAGTGTCTCAATTTCTTAATGAATGGTTTTTTTATCAAACAATAGAGGAGTTGATGGATTGGGTATAAAACACTGCACCCACTCTTGGATACATTATCATCACACAAAGAAGAAAGAAGAATGTATGCGGCTTCGTTAGTAAGGCATTCCTTATGTGCGATCATGGTAGTGTATAAGGGTCGACATCAGATTCAAGCACGCATAACGGATCCTAATAGCATAAATCTTAACGTGCCGACAGTGCAAAAAAAGTACTCGTGGAAGGCCAACACTCAAATCTCAAAAACAAAACAAACCAGACCTTTCACCTACCGAACCAACCCTAGGTTGTAGCTACACGATGATAAATGATTTTGTCAGCTATGATTTTATGGGGTTGAATCCCTGAGACACAGTTCATAGGTAGATACGCACAACTCAATCGTCTATATATCACCACTCTTTACTAACATGGATTCCAAAAATTTCCATCCGTATATAACTCATATAGAGAAGTAAAGAGTGACGGTAATTGTGAGTTTTCTATGGTTTTCTTTTCCTTGGGATTCGATGAAAATATTGGTTGAAAAAGAGGTATGAATTTTTATGAGTTATATAACAATTTTAATTTACACAGAATTATTATTTCTGAATCATATGATGAGACGGAACGTATTTTATCATGGCTATAACCGGGTCAGGCTCCTAATCAACATTGGATGATCATGCCTTACACGGGAATTTTGATCGCTAACAGATTTAATGTAAATTTTCAATTCTTATCTCGCACTAAAACTACGACTTATTTTCCACTATGGACAGGTCCGCATGAACTCATGTACCACCAATTATTAATATGCACATGTGTATAGAGGCCACTACGTCTCTGTGCGCTTAGAGGTGAATATTCATTGTCTTTCATAACGTCATTGTGGAATATTCATGAAAGTAATAATGCGACTGTCTGAAAAATAATGTATGAGTAAAGACTTCAAAGATATAATCAATATATACTTCAAAACAAATTTTTTACTTGTTTCAGTATTGATTATATTAGTCTCATTTGTAATTTTTAGTATTCATATTATAAAGTTATAAAATTATTCATTTATTTATTTATTTTAACTTCTAGTAATATAAATCAAATATTTTAAGTTAAATAGTTATATACATATATTAATTATTTTAAATTATATTATAAAGTTTAAATTTTGATTTATTTATCTATTTCATTTCTAATAATATAAATCAAATATGTTAACTTATATAATTATATCCATATATAAATTAAATTTATAATCAACGATATATACTATAAACCATATAACTAAAAAGTCTAAATAATATATACATATAAAATTTTGAATTATATAATATACTGCACGTGCATACAATAAGTTCTAATGTTATATAAAATTTTTTTCTTAAATTTATAATAAAATATATAATGAAAACTATATATATATATATATATATATATATAATTAATTAATTAAATATATAATATAAACTATATATATAAAAAGTTTACATAATACATATAAAATTATAGACTCAAAATTATATAATGTAATTATATATATATATATAGAGTAAATTACCGTTTGCATCCTTGAGGTTTGGTGATTTTGACCATTTACATCCCTACAGTTTAAAAATCCTCATATACCCCCTAACGTTTCATTTTTGTTCCCATTTGAATCCAAAATACTAACACCGTTAAATTTTTCTATTAACTCTCTTGTTAAAAGACTAAACCGCCCTTAAAATTAAAACCCTAATCCCCCTCTTCATCTTCTCCATCTTCCTCATCAAACTTTTCATCCTCTACTCACCCCCGTCCCCCCACCGCCCAACGCCACCTGCAACGGCCCACTACCCCCGTTCGGAGTCAACGACCCACTACCCCCCCCCCCCCTTCTTCCTCATTCTCATAATCTGCACTTCAATTTCCTCATCTGCAGACCTTACAACCTTCGCCTACAAAGGGTGCGCAAATCAGAAGTTTCAAGACCCTTCTGGAATCTCATCACAAAACCTCAAATATCTGTATCAAACCCTCGTATCCTAATCATCCACCACCAATTTCTACCGCACCACCGCCGGAAATGACCAATTACCTACCTCAGTCACCAGAGTTTACCAGTGTCGTGGGGATCTATCAAACGCAGATTGCAACACCTGCGTGAAGAAAGGCCCTTAGACGATTGAATGAGTGTACGGTGGCAATACGATCGCCGCTAGGGTTCAGCTAATCGGGTGCTATTTGAGGTATGAAGTGGTGGGATTCCCGCTGACGCCGTCGATGAAGCTGTTGTTTAAGCAGTGCGAGCGGGTCAGGTTTTGACTCGAGATTGGAGTCTGCGTTGTTGAAGGTTGAAAAGGGGGTTGTTGGCGGAAAAGGGTTTTACTCCGGTGAGTATTAATCGGTTTATGTGTTGGGGTTTGAGCGGTGGTGAGTGTGTGAACTGTGTGAGATCTGCGGCAGCGAATGGGCGGAGTGTGTGTGGGCGTCGTTGCAGGTGGCGGTGGTGGGGGTGTGAACATAGGAGGAGGAGTTTGATGAGGAAGATGAAGAAGATGAAGAGGGGGATTAGGGTTTTAATTTTAAGAGCAGTTTAGTCTTTTAACAAGAGAGTTAACAGAATAATTTAACGGTGTTAGTGTTTTGGATTCAAATAGGAACAAAAATGAAACGTTAGGGGGTATATGAGGATTTTAAAACTGTAGGTATGTAAATGGTCAAAATCACCAAACCTCAAGGATGCAAATGATAGTTTACTCATATATATATATACCAAAAGAGTAAAATAATATAAAAACCCAAAAAGTAAACGGTTGTTTAGGCCTGATATATGTGGTCATTTAGTTACTTCAATGTGGTCGTTTACTATGCTCAATCACATCATCGTCAACAACTGTAAACGGACATTTACAGTGCTATAAAACGGTCGTTTAGCATTGTCTGGTGTAAAATGCGGATATTGGGGTGTATGAAACAACACCCCTAATTAAATTAGATCAAACAGATATCGAGGTTCGCTAACTTGTAAGATTGGTGACATGTGTTTAAATTTGTGATCATTTATTAAGTAGTATATATATGTAAATAAATATTTAACAAATCTGTTAACAAGTTAAAAGTATGTTGTTTACGCCAACGGACAACCTATGATTAGACCTACCATACTTAAGTTTAGAGTAAATTATCATTTGCATACCTAAGGTTTGGTGATTTTGACCATTTGCATCCCTACAGTTTAAAAATCCTCATACACCCCCTAACGTTTTATTTTTGTTCCCATTTGCATCCAAATGACTAACGACGTTAAATAATTCTGTTAATATTTTATGAAATGACAAAATTACCCTTTCTCTCTTTATCTCTTTCTCTCTCTATCTCTTAACCCTTAACCCACAACCCCCAACCGTTCCCCACTCTTTCTCTCTCTATCTCTTTCTCTCTATCTCTTTCTCTCTCTATCTCTTTCTCTTTCTATCTCTTAACCCTTATCTCTTTCTCCGAAACGAGTCGGAACTCGGTTGAGTTGATTCACAAGTTGCTTGCGGTTCTATCGGTTTTAACGCTTTCGGAGACGGAGTGTGTGTCAGTTTCTTCTGTTCCGGATCGGATTTCGTCTTTGATTGCTCTGTTGTCGCACTCGTCGATTGACGTCCGAGTCAACACAGCCGCGTTGGTGGAGAACGTGATCGTCGGAATCAAGGCGTTGTTCGCTCTCTGCATCGTGAAGCAGCACCGCCACAAGGCGGTGGAGGCCAGAGCGGTGGAGGCCAGAGCGGTGGAGGCGCTTATCGACCGGCTGCCGGATTTCGAGAAATGCGACGCCGAGAGGGCGTTAGCGATGGTGGAAGCAGGAAGGATTTATGCTTTTTGGCTTCTACTCCAGATGAAGCTTTTCAATGGGTTACTGGGTTTGCAGATCAGCAATGTTTTATGAATTGCTTACCTCATCCTTTGGTATCTTCAAAGAAACAAGATTCTGAAATACTGGCTGCTGATTTTTCTTATTCACATATTAAAAGTAAAAGTCCACCTAGGATGCTTGTCGTCTTAAATCCACGATCTGGACGTGGTCGCTCTAGCAAAGTTTTCCATAATTTGGTTGAACCGATATTTAAGGTATTGTGTAATCTTTGTTTTTTCAGAAACATCTTATATCTGTTTTAGTTAATTGACATTCTTGGTTTTAGGTCCATCTTTCTGATGTTTTGGGACGGGCTGCTTGATTTTACTTTTTAGAGAGAATGTGTGTGTGTGTGTTTATGTTTGAGAAAGAAAGAGAGAAAGAGAGAAAGGGAGTTTGTGGTGAGAAGAAGAAGATGACGTGGATGGTCCCATTAAATTGTAGCAAGGGTAATTTTGTCATTTCATAAAAAGTTAACAGAATTATTTAACGTCGTTAGTCATTTGGATGGAAATGGGAACAAAAATATAACGTTAGGGGTGTATGGGGATTTTTAAACTGTAGGAATGCAAATGGTTAAAATCACCAAACCTCAGGTTAACAAGTTAAAAGTATGTTGTTTACGCCAACGGACAAACTATGATTAGGCCTACCATACTTAAGTTTATATGACTAACAAGTAGGGGTGTAAACGAGCCAAGCCGGCTCGCAAGCTACTTAGGATCGGCTCGAAAAAAGCTCGAATCGAGTTGAGCTTAAACGAGCTCCAAATTATTGCTCGTTTACTAAACGAGCTCGAGCTCGAGCTTCAGGATATCGAGCTCGAGCTGGCTCGCGAGCCTAAACGAGCTTTTTGTATATATGTATTTTTTACTTACATATTAAATATATATAAATACATATTTACATAAATTATATTATTAAAATATTATTATGATAAAAAAAATAGTTAAATAATATATATTGTGTTATATATAAAAAGTATGCTTATAAATAATTATAAAAGTAATTATAAAAAATATAAATTTAATAATTTAACAATAAACTAGCCGAGCTCGAGCCGAGCTCGAGCCGAGCTCGAGCTTGAAAATTTTCTAACGAGTCGAGCTCGAGCTTTATAAATAAAACTATAAACGAGCCGAGCTCGAGCTCGAGCTTCCTAAAACCAAAACGAGCCGAGCTCGAGCCTTAGCGAGCTCGGGCTCGGCTCGGCTCGTTTACACCCCTACAGTAACAAGATTTTATATTTATGTAAAACTTCAATTCACAAACATTATCCATTACTACTAATTAAAAAGAAAGGCGGCTTTTTCTCCTTCTACTTTCAATCTTTATGCTTTCACCTTCTAATACTTTTTAAAAACTTTGCAAAATTTCATTTTGACCCCCTTAAATTTTAAAAGTTTTAGGTTTACCCATTGTACAATAGAAATTCAAGTCCATCTACGTTTGGACTTAATTATAAACGACTCGGGTCAAATATAAAATGTCTATGTGCTTAATTTGATATACACTTTAAGACTGTCTATATTTCAACATACGTTTATGTTTTGACGTAATTTTTGTTTAGAGATTTAATGAGTCGAATAAAAACTTTTTGTGGTATGCTTTGATTTGGTTTACTTCTCGACATAAGTCTGGAAACCCTTCGGGTGAAATATAATACGTGTTCATTTACTCTACATTTCAACATAAAGTTAATACGAAAACGAGTCGGAGTGATTGTATGTCTATATTTAGCATAAATTATGTTTTGAAAACGTCAGGTCATATATCATACGTTTTCATTCGCTAATCACAATGATAAAATTCAAGTCACTCTACAATTGATGAAAAATTAATTCAGTCAGATTGATTGTAAACTACACTTTATTAGATCGCGTACGATAATGCCTCAAAACGTGACTGCTAAAATGACTAGATTAACCATAATTCAAACATTTGACATATGCAAAGACCGAAACAGAAAATTCAAATTTGTATGAGTCAATTCTCCATAGATTTCAATGCGCGATCACCTCGTTACTTCAAAATTTGATAATTTTACAATCGCCATGATCAAATTCCCTCTGATTTCCTAATCAAACATGACAAACCCATCTTATTTGCCTCGATTCTTGCTCATTATGCATATTGAAACATAAATTCTGGTCGATAATGAGGCATTTTGGGTCGATTTAGTGTTCGATGCATGTTATCGTGCATTCTTGAAAGTGGGTTATGCGGATAAACCATTGTTGATCGTATTTACATCAGGGTTATGGTGGCTGTTGCATTGTTTGTGGGGTTCGTTGTTGGGGCATTGGTGGTTATTGGTGTTGAAGTTGTGGGTGTGTTGTTTTTGATTCGGAAATTGGGAGAAAAAGAAGAGGTTAAGGTTGCAAATTTTGTAAGAGATGAACACCAATTTGTATTCCCTAATAAACAGGTATTTTTTCCCTCTTTGTTCATGTTGATATGTGAAATGATTTGTTGTAGTTGTTTTGTTCTTACTTAATGATAAACTTTTATGTTTTGTTAGCTGTTGTTTGAGAAATTTGGTGATGCATTGAAATAAGAATGTAGGATTTGGATGATCACTCATACAAGCATCAGTTAAGGGAATGTAGAGCTGTAGAGATGGATATAATCAGTAAAATGTTGCTTAAATGTGTATCATTTTAGAATGTTTTAAAATTGCAATACAAATAGTCAATTGGATTCTTGAAAATAGAGTTTGAAATGTTTGTAGACTGTTGTAATATGAACCTATTGTCCACTCATTGTTAGAACTTTAAATGGTATACTCTCTATTAAGGAAATGTCTTCATAGTGTTTGGCATTGCATTTTGGAAGTGATCATATGATTATTAACATATGAACACATGATCCTCTTAGTAAGTCCAACCATTGGATGTGCACTTGCCTTTAAACACTTTGCGCCTAGGCCTGAGGGTCACCCTTTGCGCCTTGAATGTGTGCTTGTGCTTCTAGTTTCATGAAATGCATGGATGTGTTAACATTTTTGAAATCTGGCATGCTTCCTCCATTTATGTGATTCTTTATAATGTAATGTGTTTTTTTTTCCTTTTAGGGATGGATTTGGGTTTTGGAAAAAGAAAAGATCCCAAAGACTTCACTATCCACTGATAAAGCTTTACGCCAACAAAAACGTAAATTTGAGGTCTTTGACGTCACACCTGTCAAGAAGTATGCAAGCATCAAAGATAAATCACTTATTATTACAGAAGCGGATGGGACCCTCACAGATATCTATCTATCAGGCTGTAATGTGGAAGCTGTTTCTGCTGCATATCTATCTTCCAGAAAATGGTTATGTTTTCTTTTCCAGAAACTCTGTATTATAATTGTTACTTTCTAAAGGAACATGTGGTGATTTCGACCCATGCACTTTTAAATGGGTGATGCTGGTTGTGCTTAATCTCGAACGGGTGATATATATAGATATAACTAAATAAAGCATGTCAAATGTGTCGAACCTGTCAAAAGGATGTAAAGGATCAAATAGGTCGAAAAAGCAAATGTATTTTTAAGCATAAACTAAAACATTTTTCTTCAAAAGAGTTGGCTTTACTGAATTTTGTAGCCATATTTGCTACTCTGAAATCCTGAATATTGTTACTTCCTAAAGGGACAGGTGGGTGATATCTACCTATGCAATTCTGAATGGTGTCTAACGGGTAATATATAAAACTATAGCTGAAGGAAACACCTCAAATGTGTGGAGCACATCAAAAGATTGGAAAGGATCAAACGGGTCGAGGCCAACGTGTAGTTCTAAGCATAAACCAAAACACTTTTATTCAAAAAGTCTGACTTTATTGAAAAAAATACTATTTTTGTAATAAAAATTTATACATTTTGACCCAAACATGACCCCCCACCACCACCACCACACACACACACACAAACAAGTTTTCTAGTTGCATACGTAGGACCATTTCTATGTTGTTTGTACTCCTTTTGCTCAATTATATGAGGTTCATGCAAATGTACTATTGCTTCGGCATGGACCTATAGAATTACAAACAAGTAGGATCCTAAAAAGATACTAATTCATCTAACTATCTCAAGTGCACATGGAAGTTTATGGGTGTGTTTGACTGTCCATTTTGAAAGTGATTATTCCTTCATCTAAGAATCCATTATTATGTGCAACAAAACGATTAAAGTTAGGTATAAGGTAATGTTACATTTACCGTCAAAAATCAATTTTATTGTGGCATCTCCCTACAATCAAAGATGATCATTAATTTCTTCAAAATTGTTATATTGCAGCTGTAGTTTGAATTTTCAAACAACAGGACTAACTTTCCTCACAAACTTACTTTTGTACAGGGCCAAAAAATACCCTGTGAAAGTGGAGAACAAATCATCAGAGATATATCATGGAAGCAAGTTATTCTACATGTATTTTGAGACATCTTGTGAAAAAGAATTATGGTGTAAAGCCCTACGTCTTGCTTCTTGTGAGGACAAAGAGAAACTTATATGGTTTTACAAATTACGTGCAGAATTTCAGACTTATTTTGCGTCATTAAACGCAGAATATCCTTCATTTCTAAAACCATCTATAGGGTTCAATCCAGAAACTGGGGATAAATCGATTAAAATAGATGGTTCATCGTCAAAAGTTCGCCATTTTCTGAAAAGACTTGCAAAGAAAACTTCTAAAACTGGCAGAGAAGATAAAAAAATTAGTGAAAATTATGTTGGTGGGTCTTCAAAGTTTTCTCAAACTGAAAAGAAAACTGTTGAAGAGAAGATTATTCAAGCAATGGTACCAAGATCAATTCCATCTGGAAGCAGAAGTTTGGGGTCCCAAGGTTCTGATACAGAATCAAATGATAAACTGATTAGTGATGATGGAACTTCATGTTGTAATTTGTTGATATCACGGTTGTTCTTTGATGCCAAAAACAATGTGGATTTGAGAAATTCCATACAAGCACAGATTCAGGTTTGTAGCATCTTTTTTATAATATAAGGTTTGGTTCTATGTATTTCATGCTTTTCTATTGTAGGGACATCAGAACGGTAATGGGTCAAATAGTTTATTTTTGTAATGGGTCGGGGTGGCTGACTTGCAAACAACTTTCTTTTCTCTTGACTTGAATTTTTCATAGTAAGTATGGCTTAAAAGAACCATATCATTATTACAAGGGATAATCTAATTCTGAAACATATGATATTGGTGCTTTTATCATTTATGCATTTTGAACACATTTTGGGTGATATTTGACCCATTTGACCAACGCAACCCGTTTACTCATTTAGTCAATTTTTTGAGTTTAACTCATTTAAGCTATTAAAATGATTAGTAACCCAATCTGACGAGCTTACCCAGATATGGGTCGAATTGTCACCTCTGATAAAAAGTAACTATTGCAACTTAGAAAGATACGGATCTGATAAAAACCACATGCTCAAAATAGCTGATATTTACATGATCTTAAACTTATCTTAATATCATTTTCTTTACGACAATTTCTTACCAGCTTTATATCAAATTATATTTTCCCTATATAATCAGAACACCATGATCATAAATCAGCACTTGCCAAAATACCCTAAACTGATAAATACTATGAGTCTAATACTCTGATGTAAGTTATTGGCATTATGTGTGTTATCAAATATTTTTCTTGTTTGTTTGATACCTAGAAGGCTGCAATAACTGTATTGATTTTATATTTGTATGTAGAGAGTATTGTCCACTGCAAGGACTCCCAGTTTTGTAGGCGAAATAATTTGCACCGGTGTAAATCCTGGAATTATTCCACCATATATTCATGGTATGAGGGTCATACCGTCGGATCTGCAAGAAGTGATTGCAATGGAACTTGATATTGAATATTATGGTGGGGCTGTGTTAGATATTGAAACAAGGCTTGAAGTTCAAGAGCTTCAGAATCCAGATTCCAAATATGTTAATGATGTCACCACTGATCTTTTAGAAGGTTTTGAGTATTATGGAGAACAGATGAAGCATAATGAAGAAACAAATCAATCCATGGAGCATAAGGATGATGAAAAACGCAAATTGGGTAAGTTCATTTATTCCCATTTGAAGTTTTGTTGGTTTATCATATTGAATGTGCCATTTAGTGTTGTTTGTATTTGTGTTTTGGAACTGGTTATCTGATTATTGTGACTTGAAGTTGCATTAAGCAGATTTCAATGTTTAGATTAATTAAGCCTATTGTAGATAATTATTTAGGGTGGACATGGGTTAATTTCCATTGTATTTTAGCGCCATATTAATCTAAAAAGGAAACGAGTTGAACGTGCTATCATTTGTCCCTAGCATAAATTAATAAGAGGATGTAATCATGTTCAACATATTACCTTTCTAGGAAATTAAAAAAGAAGAAGTAAGTGTTGACCCGACCCGTACTAAAAGTTATCTAATTAATTTATGTTTCTCAGAGGAGACTAAAAGTTTTCAGGGCAATGAACAAACATCTTCTGCTCTACCAAAGTGGAAATCAGTAATAAATTCAGTCGCCAAACAAGTTTCTCAGGTTTGTAGAACAATGTTTTTAACTTGAATGATTATCGATTATGATTATATCCATGTGGCAGTTTTGACCCATTTGATTATAAATGTGTTGATACGGGCTATGTTTTATCTCAAACAGGTAACTGAAATTTTTTTAGCTAAAAGTGGAACCGGTCAAAGGGTTTTATTCGAAATCTAGTCTTTAATGAAAGCATCCTCATTAATCGTATAATCAAAGGTTTAGATTATTATTTTAATTATATTGCTTTGGGAACCATGATTAACATACTAATTATTTTTAAGAAGGTCTATAATTGGACAAAACTATGCTTGCGGGTCAGCCAAATCCGACCCATACCAAAAAAAATCCTTTTTTAACCTGAACCCATTTTGACATTGTCTTGTTTCTGATAGATTTATATTCTTGTTTGTGAAGGTACCACTTTCACTGGCAATTAGAGTAACGACCCTTCGAGGAACACTAAGACTACACGTTAAACCTCCACCGTCCGATCAAATCTGGTTCGGTTTCACATCAATGCCTGATGTAGATTTTAGTCTGGAATCTGCTGTTGGTGATCACAAGATAACCAGTGGACATATTGCATTGTTCATTATCAATAAATTTAAGGTCAGATCAATTTCTTGTGCAATTTTATGCTTTGACTTACTTATATATACACCTGGAAAATGGTACATTTTGACTTTTCAGGTCAAAACATTTGACCTTTCATATTCAGAAAAGTATGAAACTTTGTGAATGTACAGACAAACCTTATTTTCTACAAATCATGATATTAGTTAACCCACAAACATTTTTTCTGCTTTCTTAAATAACTACTCTGATAATTATTATTAAGGCCGACTACACTTTAATGGTGTTTTAGCGACTTTTGACCCGTTTTGACCCTGTTTTTGCTCTACCCATTTAACCTTATTTTTTCAAAAGGGTTGGGTTTGGTTAACCCTCATTAAACATTTCATAACAGTTAATCTTTTTTATTATTACAAAAAGACACTTTTAGTTATTACACTGTGACAAAATTATATGGTAAAAAAGTGAATGCATAAAAAATAGAGTTTTAATTGACTTCTCACAGCCAAAGGCATTATAGCCCAGCGGCATCTTGATGGTGGGATAAGACTTAGGGCCTATTAGGTCATGTGTTCGAATCTCACAAAGGGGGGTTTTCTCATAATTATGAGTTTCCTCCTGAATTGGTGACTTGGTGGTGGAATATGATCGCGTGGTAACACTGGTGGCACGATGATACTCCAGTGATCCGTGAGTGATTCCAATTTAGCCGTTCAAAAAAAAGAATTTGACTTCTCACACTGTTTTCACGCTTCGAACCATTTCATATAACGCAACTCAAATCAACCCATTTGAATTGCTACCCATTGTCTTATTATCTGTTGTTGGTGTGTCAAATGCACCGAATTAAAGTAGAGAGCTGCATGAACAACATACATACGTATGTACTTCGACGCGTGAGGGCATTTACATTTCAATTCCCATCTATATATCACCTCAGTAATTTAGAGGAAAATTTAGGAAAATCACTCAAATTATCATTCCATCCCATTTCCTAAAACATAGATCAAGTTTAGGGACTAACTTCTCATTTCATATATCTATGGACTCACGTCCATTCCCTATATCTACTATTCATAATTTGTATAAATGTTTGTGAGCGAAAAAAAAATTGTAAGGGCATGTTTAGCTAAACTTTTCAAAACTATTTATGACTTTTTAGAGGGGTGAAAAGACAAATTCCCTCCAAAAGTCACCAAAAGTTAAAATTTTTAACTTTTGATAACTTTTAAAGAGATATTTTTATATTTTTACCCTTTCAAAAAGTCAGAAGTAGTTTTAAAAAACAATCCCAAACACCCACTAATATCCGATCACCCACTAGTATCACTAAATGCTATCATTGTAAATGGTTCTCGCATATTATTAGTTCTGAAACGAACGCATGTTTTACTTCGTCAGGCGGCAATTCGCGAGACGATGGTCCTCCCAAACTCCGAAAGCGCAACGGTCCCCTTCATGTTAGCCGAGAAGAACGACTGGATCCCGCAAAAGTCCGCACCGTTCCATTGGGCCAACCCGGAAGCCACAACCGAACCGGCGATCGAACCGGAAGCCCACCGTCGCCAACCGTCCGACGAAACTCAACCACAAGATGCAAACAGTAAAGAAAGTAAAGAGACGATAGAAACCACACACGATACAACATTATTCAATCAATCAGATGATGAAAACCCTACGGTGAGCAATGAGAAAACCCCGTTGTTGGAGAGCGAGGAGCATGCGCCACTGCAAGCGGCGGTGGCGGCGGCGACGGCGGCGGCGGTGGTGGTGGGGCAAGAAAGCCGAGAGGTTGAAGGTCCGCCGGAGGTGGAAGAGAGTAATGAGGCGACGGTGGCGGAAGTGGATGAGCGTAGGTTGAAGAGAAGTGGAACGAGGGCGAAGATGTTAGGGTTTCGAAAGAAAATGGGGGAGAAACTTGAAGAAAAGAGACGCAATATCGAAGAGAAAGGAAGACATATGGTTGAAAAGATGCGAGGACCCGGTGCCGGTGCCGGTGGCGGCGGCGGCGGCGGCGGAGGGATTTGATTTGGGTTGTAATATCTTATGTAAAATTGTATATTCTCTTTTAGATTTATAAAACTATATATTTCCTTTAAACACGGCTTAAAATGCTAATATGTAATGTTCTTTGATTCGAGAAAATATGTAATTTTACAATTTTAGAGTGGATCTAGCCTTTATATTTTTCTAGGATGTTAGTGTTTTGATTTTAAACGGTGAAATGGTTTAGACCGGTCCTTAGTATTGATTTGTGGTTGGTTTTTATAGGTTTTGACGGATCAGCTTAGGAATGTTCAAATGTATTGGTCAGTTTGGTTTTCTAGTTTATACTTAAAATTGGACGGAAAAACGTAAACCTAATGGTAGGATTTTAGGGTATTTAATTTATATATTTCGCTTGGAACTTTAACCGTTTTATGCTACGATATACAGGTGATTGGGTTTTAATTGATCATGTAATACTTGGAGTTGTCTTTTAAGTTTTAAATGGGGAAAGTGTGGCACTGTGGCATATGACATGATGGATTAGAGGATGTGATGTCATGTTACCAAAGGAGAGTATAAAAACATTCATTTTAGCAGGGCACGACAAAGGAAAATGACACCATGGTGTTGAATGCCTTAGGGGTTGTTTGGTTGGGTCTGACCGACCCCCGGTCAGACGTGTTTTGTTTGGTTGTTTGCGTTTTAATGGAGAATAGGTCTGACCGACGTGTTTTGTTTGGTTGATTGCGTCTTACCGGAGAATAGGTCTGACCGAACCCCCTCATTCGGTCAGACCTAAACCCACATCTGACCCGAATCAGACGTGGAGTCGGTGATGAACGGTGGTGGTTTGCGATCGCGGATCTCACCCGAGTCTGACCCTAGTCGGTGGTTCACGACAGCGAGGGCGGATCTGATATTGGTTGGCGACAGCGGTTGGGGTACCGATCCGGACCGGTCGGCGACGGCGGTTGGGGTACCGATCGGCGACGGCAGAACTACGGCTCGGAGTGTACTGGTCGTGCTCACAAGTGATGAAGGTGGTGGAGGGGGAGCTGTCGGAGAGGATTGTTGATTTTTGTGTGAAGAAGAAGGGGTAGTGGTGGTGGTGGTGGTTGCCGACGGTTGGGTAGGGTGGAGATGATGTGTAACACCCGTATTTTTAGCAAGAAATAAAAGAAAAAGGAAGAAAATAAAAGAAAATAAAAGTCAACTAAAAAGGAGGGACCAAAAGTGCCAAATGGGCAAAGTTGTTATTTATTTTGTACAAAAGGGAGGCATGGCCGCCCACAACCCCTGCACACTTCTTTGCATTCAGTTTTTAGAGAGAGAAACAGCAGGGACTTCGATTCTTAGAGAGAGAAAGAAGAAGAAATCGGATTCAAGGTAAGAATTGGTGTTTTTAAGTTGTGTTTTGGCTAAGAAACCGAGAATGCATGTTCTTATGTGTGTGTGTTTGTGTTCGGGTTGCACTGTGTGTGTGTTTTAGGTGTAGAAACGACTGGGAAGTTAAGAAAGGGCATCCAAAACCCGAAGACAAACTAAGGTGAGTTTCTAGACCCCTTTTTTTTACCTGTTTTAAATGTTTTGGGGCTGGAAAATACATGTAAGTATGTTTTTATAAAACTTGGATTTTACACCCGTATGATTGAATGTATGAATGTATGTGTTTATGTTAAGTTTTGCCTAGAATCATGTGAGCATGTTTAGAACTAGGCATTATGATGTTTGGGATTTGGAATATGAATTACATACATGTCCAGGTTGCTAATACGTCCAACAGTGTGGTCGTATGACCAGGTGATTTTTTTCTAAGTGTGTTGAAGAGTCCAATAGAACTCATACGACCAACAGTGTGGTCGTATGACCAGGTGATTTTTTTCTAAGTGTGTTGAAGAGTCCAATAGGACTCATACGACCAACAGTGTGGTCGTATGACCAGGTGATTTTTTTCTAAGTGTGTTGAAGAGTCCAATAGGACTCATACGACCAACAGTGTGGTCGTATGACCAGATGATTATTCCAAGTATAGGATGAAAAGTCCAATAGGGCTCATACGCCCAGCAGTGCTCTTACGCCTAACAGGGCTCATACGCCCAAGGTGCTTATACGCCCAACAGGGCTCAAACGTCCAGAACACTTAGAGTTTTACAGAAATTTCCTGCAAATCCGAAGTTCGAGGTTTTGACCAGGGTTGACTAGGGTTAATAAATGATGATGTTTTATGCATGTAATGATGATTATGATTAACCCTTATTATTACTGATATTATTATCAGTGTATTATTATTGTTAACAATATTATTAATAAAATATTGTTAAGTATGGTATGATGCTATGTATGATGATGAATGTATGATGAGTGTGTATGTTCCTTGTAATTGTGTATGCTTTTCTTTCGGACACTTTACGAATAACGAGAATGAACTAATGAAGTATTATGTAACGTAAAGTGAAAGATAATGAAAGAGGAACATGATGATGAATGCATGTATTAACGAATGAACGAAAAGAAGAATGATGATGAATACATGCATTAATGAACGAACGAATTATGTCTTGCAAGCATTGAATAACGCGATTGGTCCTTCTTTGTGATTGACCATGGTCATGGTACCTCTACCGCTTACCTCTAGTACCGTGGCATACGTTTTGTTGTTCATATGTTGACTTCGGCCCGGTAGCTAATAACGATCGGGGTGTAGCATATGGTATTGGTACAATTCACCTTTCAATGTGCAAGTAAGTATGAACGGGATTCTTGTCATTCGACCACAGTAATCATAGCCAAGTGCTATGAAGTGGGTAAAGCCTGACAGAATCCATACGAGAAGTTAAAGATAACGATGAATAACGAATGATGAAGATAATAACGAATATTATCTCTGTGTACGTATGATGTATGAACGCATGCACGAAAGGATACTTATAAATAAATAAAAGTATGTTTTATTATAAAACTAGAACTCACTCAGCAACGCTGACTTTTATGTGTTTTCCAGTTGGCAGGTAGTGTTGCTGAGGATGGCACGAGGCGGCTACTCAGCTCTTTTGGGATGGCATTCATTTGTTAATGTTTTTGTATTGTAATGCAAACAAACGATATTTTGTAATGGGTGTTGTATTACTTTGCAAAAGCATTTATAGTAAAATTCAAAGTTTTCGCTGCAAGATTTTTATTAAATTATATTAAATGTATGTTCTATGGGTGACGACGACCAACTGTGAGGTGCCCGGGAACGGGGCCTTACAAGTTGGTATCAGAGCCAAAGTTTAAGTGAAATGGGTAAATTTTTTTAAAAATAAACCTAAACTTAAACTGAGAATGGGACAGAAAGGAAGAGAATGCCATCTGAGTAGTTGCGTGCCATCAGGTATTTTCTTGAAAGTTAACCAGTGTTACGTGCGCATGTTATGTGTTTATGTGTACTGTTAGACTTAGATACTAATGTAGTCAGGACAGGTAATGCTCGGGGTGTGAAGAGTAGAGTAAGTGGCTAATCACAACTGGCCACTGTAATTAGGGACTTACTATACTTGACATGAACTGAGCTATTTCCTTGAATGACCGTGTTGGTGTTTAAATCTTCCAGTGTGATAGAAGATGGTCGGTGGTAGATCATCTAAAGCTTCCCGTGGCGGTGGACGTGGTGATGAACCGCGTAACATGCGAGGAAGACTTAGGACAGAGAAAGTAGTTCATGAGGAAAACGAGACTCCTCATCAGGAGGAGGCGGACGAAAGCGCGAATTTGAGGGCCTCAGTGAAAGAGGTAGTGGTTGAGGAAGTGCACCAGGTCATGCAGACGATCTTACCGTCTGTAGTGACCGAGGTGATAAAGGCAGTACGTAATGATGAGAGACGAGGGAGGAATCGGTCCTCGGGTAGACAGCAACAGACAGAAGCAGAAACAGTATTATCCGATGATGAAGAGGAAGAGGAAGAAGAACAGTTACGGGAGACAGCCCGGGGTTGTAACTACGGGGCATTCATGAGGTGCAAGCCCCCAACTTTTGATGGTTCTGGTACTGCTACTGATGCTCACCAATGGGTGATGGAAATGGAAGCTGTCCTCGATATTAGTGATTGCCAGGAGGACAAGAAGGTGAAGTTTGCTACCCACTCTTTCACAGGGTCGGCTTTGTGCTGGTGGAAAAATATAGTCCAAGCCGAGGGTAGTAGGGCTATAGGGAAGATGAAGTGGGCTGAGTTAAAAAGGTTGGTGATTGAGGAATTCAGTCCTCGTCGGGAAATGGATAGAATTGAGAGAGAGTTCCTGCAGTTGGAGGCGGGGACGATGACCCACCAACAATATACCACCAAGTTTAACGAATTGGCGCTGTTGGTGCCAGAGCAGGTGACGCCGGTGTCTCGAAAGATCAACCGGTATATTCAGGGGTTGCCAGCTGAAATTCGTTGGCACTTGATTTCTGCCCGACCAAGCACTTTCGGCGGGAAGGTTATTCGATGAACGGGCTGCGTTGGTAAAGGCTGAGGGTAGCAAGAAAGGAAGTGGAGAGAAGAACTGGCAGGGGATGAGATTTGGTCGGGGTGATACTTCGACGAAGAACAAGAAGGCGAGAGTGGATGACCACCGTGTGGTCGTGTCTGGAGCTGGAGTGAGGAAGTGTGGTAAGTGTGGAAAGGAGCACTCAGGGGAGTGCAAATGGGGATCCAATCTCTGCTTTAAGTGCGGGAAGACAGGGCACATATCAAAAGATTGCCGGATTGGCAAGTGCTTTAACTGTGGAGAAAGTGGTCATATGAGCAGGGACTGTAAGAAGCCGAGGGCTGAGGCTTCAGGGGTAAAGAAGACGGGAAGTGAAGGTCCGAGAGCAAGCGCCAGGGCTTTCACTATGACACAGGAAGAGGCTAGGACGGACCCCGACGTTGTGTCAGGTACGTTTCTAGTAAATCAAACTCTTGCTTCTGTGTTATTTGATTCTGGTGCTAGTAGGAGTTTCATTTCTGCTACTTTCTGTGCTAAATTGCCTGTTAGTAGTAAATGCATTAGTGAGCCTTTTTATGTAGAAACTGCTATTGGTAAGTCCACTAGAGTTACTGATGTGATAGAGGACTGTACCATAGAATTAGAAGGTCATAGGTTTGCTGCTAGATTACATGTGATGCCCCTAGGTGGATTTGATGTAGTACTAGGGATGGATTGGTTGGCAACCTATGAAGCGAATATCGTATGTCGGAAGAAGATGATTAGATTGACGGCATCTGACGGAAGTCTGGTGACAATATACGGTGATCGGGTAACAGTGATTCCGAGGGTGATTTCGATGGCGGTGGCGGGGAAGTGCATGAGGCGTGGGTGCAACGCCTACCTATGTTATGTGAAGGATGTGGAAACGCCAACACCACAACTATCCGACGTTCCGGTTGTGTGCGAGTTTCCAGATGTGTTCCCGGAAGACTTATCGGGATTGCCACCTAACCGCGAAATTGAATTTCAAATTGACTTAGTACCCGGTGCCCAACCTGTCGCCAAGGCACCGTATCGATTGGCTCCTACGGAGATGAAGGGGTTGATGGAGCAACTGCAGGAGTTGCTTGACAAGGGCTTCATTAGACCGAGTATCTCTCCTTGGGGTGCCCCGGTCTTATTTGTGAAAAAGAAGTACGGTAGCATGAGAATGTGTATCGACTACCGTGAATTGAACAAGTTGACCATAAAGAATCGGTATCCGTTACCGAGGATCGATGACTTGTTCGACCAGCTCCAGGGTGCCAGTTGGTTCTCGAGGATAGATCTTTGATCTGGCTACCATCAATTGAAGGTAAAGGAGCAGGACATCCCTAAAACAGCTTTCCGTATGCGTTATGGACACTATGAGTTTCTCGTTATGTCATTTGGTCTAACTAACGCACCAGCTGCTTTTATGGATTTGATGAACCGAGTGTGCCGGCCAATGTTAGATAAATCAGTGATTGTGTTCATCGATGATATCCTGATTTATTCGAGGAGCGAGGAAGAGCATGCCGGTCACATTCGGGAAGTATTGGAGACTTTGAGAAGGGAGAAACTGTATGCTAAGTTCTCCAAATGTGCTTTCTGGCTACGCGAGGTGCAATTTCTGGGTCACGTGGTAAATGCAGAGGGAATCATGGTGGACCCAGCAAAGGTTGAGGCTGTAATGCAATGGAAATCACCAAAGACGCCATCCGAGATTCGTAGTTTCTTGGGATTGGCGGGCTATTATAGGAGATTTATTCAAGACTTTTCAAAGATAGCCTCACCTTTGACAAAATTGACTCGTAAGGACGTGAAATTCGTGTGGGGTCGAGAACAGGAGACGGCTTTTGAGGAGTTGAAGGCAAGACTAACACAAGCTCCTGTTTTGACTTTGCCCGAGGGGAATGAAGACCTAGTGGTCTATTCGGATGCATCTTATTCTGGGCTAGGTTGCGTGTTGATGCAACGTGGAAGGGTGATCGCATATGCATCTCGACAACTGAAGATCCACGAAGTCAACTATCCCACACACGATCTAGAATTAGCTGCGGTGGTTTTTGCGTTGAAGATTTGGCGGCACTATCTATACGGGACGAAGTGCACAATCTTCACCGACCACAAAAGCTTGAAGTACTTCTTCGAGCAGAAAGATCTTAACATGAGGCAGAGGCGATGGTTGGAACTAATAAAGGATTATGATTGCGAAATCCATTACCATCCGGGCAAGGCCAACGTGGTGGCCGATGCCCTTAGTCGAAAGGAACGACCTGAGCCGATTCGGGTGAAGGCTTATCAGCTGATCATGACCCCCGATGTGATGACACAGGTTAAGGAGTTCCAAGACGAGGCTTTGAAAGAAGATCGTCTTAACTCCGAAAGGATGAGAGGTCTAGTGACGGAGTTGGGTGAGAACACTCTAGGTGTTAAGACCCGATTTGGGCGAATGTGGATTCCTCGATACGGGGATCTACGTGGTAGAATTATGGACGAGGCCCATAAGACCCGATACTCCATTCACCCCGGTGCTACCAAAATGTACCACGATATGAAGAAAGACTATTGGTGGCCGGGTATGAAACGCGACGTAGTGGAGTACGTAAGTAAGTGCTTGACTTGCTTACAAGTGAAGGCGGAACACCAGAAGCCCTACGGGAAGATCCAACCGTTGGATATACCCGAGTGGAAGTGGGAACACATCACCATGGACTTCATTACGAAACTACCACGTACCCCAAAAGGGTATGATGCCATATGGGTGATAGTTGACCGATTAACCAAGAGTGCCCACTTCCTACCGATCCGTGAAACGTACTCATCTGAAAGATTGGCGGATCTGTTCATCAAAGAAATTGTAGCTCGTCATGGTGTACCGGTGTTTATTGTGTCTGATCGGGACACCCGGTTTACCTCCAAGTTTTGGAAAAGATTTCATGATGCAATGGGGACGAGACTACACATTAGTACAGCATATCACCCTCAGACAGACGGTCAGTCTGAGAGGACGATCCAAACACTCGAGGACATGCTTCGGGCGTGCGTGATCGATTTTGGAGGAAGTTGGGACAACCACCTGCCGTTAGCAGAATTCTCGTACAACAACAGTTATCATGCCAGCATTGGCATGCCACCTTACGAGATGCTATACGGTAGGAGATGTAGGACGCCCGTGTGCTGGGGAGACATTGGGCAGAAAGAGTTAGGAGGTGTTGAGGTGGTCGAAGCTACGACTGAGAAGTTGGAAAAGATCAAAGCCTTCATGAAGGCGGCGAAAGATAGGCAAAAGTCGTATGCTAACAAGAGGCGAAGACCGATAGAGTTCAAGGTTGGTGACCGAGTTATGTTGAAGGTCTCACCTTGGAAAGGAATCATTAGATTCAGGAAACGAGGTAAGCTAAGCCCGAGATACATAGGACCTTTCCGGATTGTCGCACGGGTAGGAGAGGTGGCCTATCGACTTGAATTGCCAGATGAGTTAAGTGGAATTCATTCTACATTCCATGTATCTCATCTGAGAAAGTGCTTAGCTGATGAAGGCATGGTTGTACCACTGGAGGATATTGAAGTAGACGAACGGCTCA
This sequence comes from Flaveria linearis, assembly GCA_024085815.1. Classification (NCBI taxonomy): domain Eukaryota; kingdom Viridiplantae; phylum Streptophyta; class Magnoliopsida; order Asterales; family Asteraceae; genus Flaveria; species Flaveria linearis. The sequence continues at coordinate 100,507,861 of CM044002.1, read as the reverse complement.
ATTACGTTGAGCAACCAGTGGCAATCATTGATCGTAAGGAGAAGAGGTTGAGGAATAAAGTAGTTCCTCTTGTGCGTGTACAGTGGAAGCACAGGAAGGGATCCGAGTCTACGTGGGAGACTGAAAAAGAAATGAGACAGCACTACCCACATCTGTTTGAGGAATAACAGGTTTCGGGGACGAAACCTATATAAGGGGGGTGGACTTGTAACACCCGTATTTTTAGCAAGAAATAAAAGAAAAAGGAAGAAAAGAAAAGAAATAAAAGTCAACTAAAAAGGAGGGACCAAAAGTGCCAAATGGGCAAAGTTGTTATTTATTTTGTACAAAAGGGAGGCATGGCCGCCCACAACCCCTGCACACTTCTTTGCATTCGGTTTTTAGAGATAGAAACAGCAGGGACTTCGATTCTTAGAGAGAGAAAGAAGAAGAAATCGGATTCAAGGTAAGAATTGGTGTTTTTAAGTTGTGTTTTGGCTAAGAAACCGAGAATGCATGTTCTTATGTGTGTGTGTTTGTGTTCGGGTTGCACTGTGTGTGTGTGTTTTAGGTGTAGAAACGACTGGGAAGTTAAGAAAGGGCATCCAAAACCCGAAGACAAACTAAGGTGAGTTTCTAGACCCCTTTTTTTTTACCTGTTTTAAATGTTTTGGGGCTGGAAAATACATGTAAGTATGTTTTTATAAAACTTGGATTTTACACCCGTATGATTGAATGTATGAATGTATGTGTTTATGTTAAGTTTTGCCTAGAATCATGTGAGCATGTTTAGAACTAGGCATTATGATGTTTGGGATTTGGAATATGAATTACATACATGTCCAGGTTGCTAATACGTCCAACAGTGTGGTCGTATGACCAGGTGATTTTTTTCTAAGTGTGTTGAAGAGTCCAATAGGACTCATACGACCAACAGTGTGGTCGTATGACCAGGTGATTTTTTTCTAAGTGTGTTGAAGAGTCCAATAGGACTCATACGACCAACAGTGTGGTCGTATGACCAGGTGATTTTTTTCTAAGTGTGTTGAAGAGTCCAATAGGACTCATACGACCAACAGTGTGGTCGTATGACCAGATGATTATTCCAAGTATAGGATGAAAAGTCCAATAGGGCTCATACGCCCAGCAGTGCTCTTACGCCTAACAGGGCTCATACGCCCAAGGTGCTTATACGCCCAACAGGGCTCAAACGTCCAGAACACTTAGAGTTTTACAGAAATTTCCTGCAAATCCGAAGTTCGAGGTTTTGACCAGGGTTGACTAGGGTTAATAAATGATGATGTTTTATGCATGTAATGATGATTATGATTAACCCTTATTATTACTGATATTATTATCAGTGTATTATTATTGTTAACAATATTATTAATAAAATATTGTTAAGTATGGTATGATGCTATGTATGATGATGAATGTATGATGATGAATGTATGATGAGTGTGTATGTTCCTTGTAATTGTGTATGCTTATCTTTCCGAAACTTTACGAATAACGAGAATGAACTAATGAAGTATTATGTAACGTAAAGTGAAAGATAATGAAAGAGGAACATGATGATGAATGCATGTATTAACGAATGAACGAAAAGAAGAATGATGATGAATACATGCATTAATGAACGAACGAATTATGTCTTGCAAGCATTGAATAACGCGATTGGTCCTTCTTTGTGATTGACCATGGTCATGGTACCTCTACCGCTTACCTCTAGTACCGTGGCATACGTTTTGTTGTTCATATGTTGACTTCGGCCCGGTAGCTAATAACGATCGGGGTGTAGCATATGGTATTGGTACAATTCACCTTTCAATGTGCAAGTAAGTATGAACGGGATTCTTGTCATTCGACCACAGTAATCATAGCCAAGTGCTATGAAGTGGGTAAAGCCTGACAGAATCCATACGAGAAGTTAAAGATAACGATGAATAACGAATGATGAAGATAATAACGAATATTATCTCTGTGTACGTATGATGTATGAACGCATGCACGAAAGGATACTTATAAATAAGTAAAAGTATGTTTTATTATAAAACTAGAACTCACTCAGCAACGCTGACTTTTATGTGTTTTCCAGTTGGCAGGTAGTGTTGCTGAGGATGGCACGAGGCGGCTACTCAGCTCTTTTGGGATGGCATTCATTTGTTAATGTTTTTGTATTGTAATGCAAACAAACGATATTTTGTAATGGGTGTTGTATTACTTTGCAAAAGCATTTATAGTAAAATTCAAAGTTTCCGCTGCAAGATTTTTATTTTATATTAAATGTATGTTCTATGGGTGACGACGACCAACTGTGAGGTGCCCGGGAACGGGGCCTTACAAGTTGGTATCAGAGCCAAAGTTTAAGTGAAATGGGTAAATTTTTTTAAAAATAAACCTAAACTTAAACTGAGAATGGGACAGAAAGGAAGAGAATGCCATCTGAGTAGTTGCGTGCCATCAGGTATTTTCTTGAAAGTTAACCAGTGTTACGTGCGCATGTTATGTGTTTATGTGTACTGTTAGACTTAGATACTAATGTAGTCAGGACAGGTAATGCTCGGGGTGTGAAGAGTAGAGTAAGTGGCTAATCACAACTGGCCACTGTAATTAGGGACTTACTATACTTGACACGAACTGAGCTATTTCCTTGAATGACCGTGTTGGTGTTTAAATCTTCCAGTGTGATAGAAGATGGTCGGTGATAGATCATCTAAAGCTTCCCGTGGCGGTGGACGTGGTGATGAACCGCGTAACACGCGAGGAAGACTTAGGACAGAGAAAGTAGTTCATGAGGAAAACGAGACTCCTCATCAGGAGGAGGCGGACGAAAGCGCGAATTTGAGGGCCTCAGTGAAAGAGGCAGTGGTTGAGGAAGTGCACCAGGTCATGCAGACGATCTTACCATCTGTAGTGACCGAGGTGATAAAGGCAGTACGTAATGATGAGAGACGAGGGAGGAATCGGTCCTCGGGTAGACAGCAACAGACAGAAGCAGAAACAGTATTATCCGATGATGAAGAGGAAGAGGAAGAAGAACAGTTACGGGAGACAGCCCGGGGTTGTAACTACGGGGCATTCATGAGGTGCAAGCCCCCAACTTTTGATGGTTCTGGTACTGCTACTGATGCTCACCAATGGGTGATGGAAATGGAAGCTGTCCTCGATATTAGTGATTGCCAGGAGGACAAGAAGGTGAAGTTTGCTACCCACTCTTTCACAGGGTCGGCTTTGTGCTGGTGGAAAAATATAGTCCAAGCCGAGGGTAGTAGGGCTATAGGGAAGATGAAGTGGGCTGAGTTAAAAAGGTTGGTGATTGAGGAATTCAGTCCTCGTCGGGAAATGGATAGAATTGAGAGAGAGTTCCTGCAGTTGGAGGCGGGGACGATGACCCACCAACAATATACCACCAAGTTTAACGAATTGGCGCTGTTGGTGCCAGAGCAGGTGACGCCGGTGTCTCGAAAGATCAACCGGTATATTCAGGGGTTGCCAGCTGAAATTCGTTGGCACTTGATTTCTGCCCGACCAAGCACTTTCAGGTCGGCAGTGGATTTGGCGGGAAGGTTATTCGATGAACGTGCTGCGTTGGTAAAGGCTGAGGGTAGCAAGAAAGGAAGTGGAGAGAAGAACTGGCAGGGGAAGAGATTTGGTCGGGGTGATACTTCGACGAACAACAAGAAGGCGAGAGTGGATGACCACCGTGTGGTCGTGTCTGGAGCTGGAGTGAGGAAGTGTGGTAAGTGTGGAAAGGAGCACTCAGGGGAGTGCAAATGGGGATCCAATCTCTGCTTTAAGTGCGGGAAGACAGGGCACATATCAAAAGATTGCCGGATGGGCAAGTGCTTTAACTGTGGAGAAAGTGGTCATATGAGCAGGGACTGTAAGAAGCCGAGGGCTGAGACTTCAGGGGTAAAGAAGACGGGAAGTGAAGGTCCGAGAGCAAGCGCCAGGGCTTTCACTATGACGCAGGAAGAGGCTAGGACGGACCCCGACGTTGTGTCAGGTACGTTTCTAGTAAATCAAACTCTTGCTTCTGTGTTATTTGATTCTGGTGCTAGTAGGAGTTTCATTTCTGCTACTTTCTGTGCTAAATTGCCTGTTAGTAGTAAATGCATTAGTGAGCCTTTTTATGTAGAAATTGCTATTGGTAAGTCCACTAGAGTTACTGATGTGATAGAGGACTGTACCATAGAATTAGAAGGTCATAGTTTTGCTGCTAGATTACATGTGATGCCCCTAGGTGGATTTGATGTAGTACTAGGGATGGATTGGTTGGCAACCTATGAAGCGAATATCGTATGTCGGAAGAAGATGATTAGATTGACGGCATCTGACGGAAGTCTGGTGACAATATACGGTGATCGGGTAACGGTGATTCCGAGGGTGATTTCGATGGCGGTGGCGGGGAAGTGCATGAGGCGTGGGTGCAACGCCTACCTATGTTATGTGAAGGATGTGGAAACGCCAACACCACAACTATCCGACGTTCTGGTTGTGTGCGAGTTTCCAGATGTGTTCCCGGAAGACTTATCGGGATTGCCACCTAACCGCGAAATTGAATTTCAAATTGACTTAGTACCCGGTGCCCAACCTGTCGCCAAGGCACCGTATCGATTAGCTCCTACGGAGATGAAGGGGTTGATGGAGCAACTGCAGGAGTTGCTTGACAAGGGTTTCATTAGACCGAGTATCTCTCCTTGGGGTGCCCCGGTCTTATTTGTGGAAAAGAAGGACGGTAGCATGAGAATGTGTATCGACTACCGTGAATTGAACAAGTTGACCATAAAGAATCGGTATCCGTTACCGTGAATTGAACAAGTTGACCATAAAGAATCTGTATTGATTTTATATTTGTATGTAGAGAGTATTGTCCACTGCAAGGACTCCCAGTTTTGTAGGCGAAATAATTTGCACCGGTGTAAATCCTGGAATTATTCCACCATATATTCATGGTATGAGGGTCATACCGTCGGATCTGCAAGAAGTGATTGCAATGGAACTTGATATTGAATATTATGGTGGGGCTGTGTTAGATATTGAAACAAGGCTTGAAGTTCAAGAGCTTCAGAATCCAGATTCCAAATATGTTAATGATGTCACCACTGATCTTTTAGAAGGTTTTGAGTATTATGGAGAACAGATGAAGCATAATGAAGAAACAAATCAATCCATGGAGCATAAGGATGATGAAAACGCAAATTGGGTAAGTTCATTTATTCCCATTTGAAGTTTTGTTGGTTTATCATCTTGAATGTGCCATTTAGTGTTGTTTGTATTTGTGTTTTGGAACTCGTTATCTGATTATTGTGACTTGAAGTTGCATTAAGCAGATTTCAATGTTTAGATTAATTAAGCCTATTGTAGATAATTATTTAGGGTGGACATGGGTTAATTTCCATTGTATTTTAGCGCCACTGGTTAATATTAATCTAAAAAGAAAACGAGTTGAACGTGCTATCATTTGTCCCTAGCATAAATTAATAAGAGGATGTAATCATGTTCAACATATTACCTTTCTAGGAAATTAAAAAAGAAGAAGTAAGTGTTGACCCGACCCGTACTAAAAGTAATCTAATTAATTTATGTTTCTCAGAGGAGACTAAAAGTTTTCAGGGCAATGAACAAACATCTTCTGCTCTACCAAAGTGGAAATCAGTAATAAATTCAGTCGCCAAACAAGTTTCTCAGGTTTGTAGAACAATGTTTTTAACTTGAATGATTATCGATTATGATTATAAATGTGTTGATACGGGCTATGTTTTATCTCAAACGGGTAACTGAAATTTTTTTAGCTAAAAGTGGAACCGGTCAAAGGGTTTTATTCGAAATCTAGTCTTTAATGAAAGCATCCTCATTAATCGTATAATCAAAGGTTTAGATTATTATTTTAATTATATTGCTTTGGGAACCATGATTAACATATTAATTATTTATAAGAAGGTCTATAATTGGACAAAACTATGCTTGCAGGTCAGCCAAATCCGACCCATACAAAAAAAAATCCTTTTTTAACCTGAACCCATTTTGACATTGTCTTGTTTCTGATAGATTTATATTCTTGTTTGTGAAGGTACCACTTTCACTGGCAATTAGAGTAACGACCCTTCGAGGAACACTAAGACTACACATTAAACCTCCACCGTCCGATCAAATCTGGTTCGGTTTCACATCAATGCCTGATGTAGATTTTAGTCTGGAATCTGCTGTTGGTGATCACAAGATAACCAGTGGACATATTGCATTGTTCATTATCAATAAAATTAAGGTCAGATCAATTTCTTGTGCAATTTTATGCTTTGACTTACTTATATATACACCTGGAAAATGGTACATTTTGACTTTTCAGGTCAAAACATTTGACCTTTCATATTCAGAAAAGTATGAAACTTTGTGAATGTACAGACAAACCTTATTTTCTACAAATCACGATATTAGTTAACCCACAAACATTTTTTCTGTTTTCTTAAATAACTACTCTGATAATTATTATTAAGGCCGACTACACTTTAATGGTGTTTTAGCGACTTTTGACCCGTTTTGACCCTGTTTTTGCTCTACCCATTTAACCTTATTTTTTCAAAAGGGTTGGGTTTGGTTAACCCTCATTAAACACTTTCATAACAGTTAATCTTTTTACTATTACAAAAAGACACTTTTAGTTATTACACTGTGACAAAATTATATGGTAAAAAAGTGAATGCATAAAAAATAGTTTTAATTGACTTCTCACACTGTTTTCACGCTTCGAACCATTTCATATAACACAACTCAAATCAACCCGTTTGAATTGCTACCCATTGTCTTATTATCTGTTGTTGGTGTGTCAAATGCACCGAATTAAAGTAGAGAGCTGCATGAACAACATACATACGTATGTACTTCGACGCGTGAGGGCGTTTACATTTCAATTCCCATCCATATATCACCTCAGTAATTTAGAGGAAAATTTAGGAAAATCACTCAAATTATCATTCCATCCCATTTCCTAAAACATAGATCAAGTTTAGGGACTAACTTCTCATTTCATATATCTATGGACTCACGTCCATTCCCTATATCTACTATTCATAATTTGTATAAATGTTTGTGAGCGAAAAAAAAAAATGTAAGGGTATGTTGGCTAAACTTTTCAAAACTATTTATGACTTTTTAGAGGGGTGAAAAGACAAATTCCCTTCAAAAGTCACCAAACGTTAAAATTTTTAACTTTTGATAACTTTTAAAGAGATATTTTTATATTTTTACCCTTTCAAAAAGTCAGAAGTAGTTTTAAAAAACAATCCCAAACACCCACTAATATCCGATCACCCACTAGTATCACTATATGCTATCATTGTAAATGGTTCTCGCATTTCTGTAACATATTATTAGTTCTGAAACATATTATTAGTTCTGAAACGAACGCATGTTTTACTTCGTCAGGCGGCAATTCGCGAGACGATGGTCCTCCCTAACTCCGAAAGCGCAACGGTCCCCTTCATGTTAGCCGAGAAGAACGACTGGATCCCGCAAAAGTCCGCACCGTTCCATTGGGCCAACCCGGAACCCACAACCGAACCGACGATCGAACCGGAAGCCCACCGTCGCCAACCGTCCGACGAAACTCAACCACAAGATGCAAACAGTAAAGAAAGTAAAGAGACGATAGAAACCACACACGATACAACATTATTCAATCAATCAGATGATGAAAACCCTACGGTGAGCAATGAGAAAACCCCGTTGTTAGAGAGCGAGGAGCATGCGCCACTGCAAGCGGCGGTGGCGGCGGCGACGGCGGCGGTGGTGGTGGGGAAGAAAGCCGAGAGGTTGAAGGTCCGCCGGAGGTGGAAGAGAGTAATGAGGCGACGGCGGCGGAAGTGGATGAGCGTAGGTTGAAGAGAAGTGGAACGAGGGCGAAGATGTTAGGGTTTCGAAAGAAAATGGGGGAGAAACTTGAAGAAAAGAGACGCAATATCGAAGAGAAAGGAAGACATATGGTTGAAAAGATGCGAGGACCCGGTGCCGGTGGCGGCGGCGGCGGCGGCGGAGGGATTTGATTTGGGTTGTAATATCTTATGTAAAATTGTATATTCTCTTTTAGATTTATAAAACTATATATTTCCTTAAAACACGGTTTAAAATGCTAATATGTAATGTTCTTTGATTCGAGAAAATATGTAATTTTACAATTTTAGAGTGGATCTAGCCTTTATATTTTTCTAGGATGTTAGTGTTTTGATTTTAAACTGTGAAATGGTTTAGACCGGTCCTTAGTATTGATTTGTGGTTGGTTTTTATAGGTTTTGACGGATCAGCTTAGGAATGTTCAAATGTATTGGTCAGTTTGGTTTTCTAGTTTATACTTAAAATTGGACGGAAAAACGTAAACCTAATGGTAGGATTTTAGGGTATTTAATTTATATATTTCGCTTGGAACTTTAACCGTTTTATGCTACGATATACAGGTGATTGGGTTTTAATTGATCATGTAATACTTGGAGTTGTCTTTTAAGTTTTAAATGGGGAGAGTGTGGCACTGTGGCATATGACATGATGGATTAGAGGATGTGGTGTCATGTACCGAAGGAGAGTATAAAACGTTCATTTTAGCAGGGCACGGCAAAGGAAAATGACACCATGGTGTTGAATGCCTTAGGGGTTGTTTGGTTGGGTCTGACCGACCCCCGGTCAGACGTGTTTTGTTTGGTTGTTTGCGTTTTAATGGAGAATAGGTCTGACCGACGTGTTTTGTTTGGTTGATTGCGTCTTACCGGAGATTAGGTCTGACCGAACCCCCTCATTCGGTCAGACCTAAACCCACATCTGACCCGAATCAGACGTGGAGTCGGTGATGAACGGTGGTGGTTTGCGATTGCAGATCTCACCCGAGTCTAACCCGAGTCGGTGGTTCGCAACAGCGAGGGCGGATCTGATATTGGTTGGCGACAGCGGTTGGGGTACCGATCCGGACCGGTCGGCGATGGCGATTGGGGTACCGATCTGGTACCGGTCGGCGACGGCAGAACTACGGCTCGGAGTGTACTGGTCGTGCTCACAAGTGATGAAGGTGGTGGAGGGGGAGCTGTCGGAGAGGATTGTTGATTTTTGTGTGAAGAAGAAGGGGTGGTGGTGGTGGTGGTGGTTGCCGACGGTTGGGTAGGGTGGAGATGATGGGTGGTAGTTAAGGTTTTCTTGGATTTGTAAGGTGAAGGTGGGGAAGATAAAGGGGTAGGGTGGAGCTAAGGGGTAGGGTGGAGATAAAGTGTGTGTTTTAGTTTTTCTTTTTACATCCAAACACACTTATTGGTTCAGACATCTTACTGGTTCAGAACTCTTACTGGTTCAGAACTCTTACTGGTTCAGAACTCTTACTGGTTCAGACCCTCTTATTCATTCAGCACTTATTCAATCAGATGTTGACAAACAGCCCCTTACACAACACACACATACAAAGTTTGCAAATTATGGTGCAAAATTTGTACATAGTATCTTGTTTATATTTCATTTAAAAAGTAAATGGATAGAGTGACAAGGAAGGGAAATGATGTTCACTTTTATAATTTAGAAAGTGTTAGAGAGGGTATAAAAAACTAACGTGTCATCTAAAAAACTAGTTTTTTTTTCACACTAAGAGTTATATAGGACTTTATCGACCTAATTTAATGAAATTTTGTTTTTATATTATACTAGTATTAAGCCCCATTGCGTTGCAACGAGAGGCGTAAAAACGTGCTAAGTAATACTAATGGCACACTATCGCTAGCGACCATCAACACTGAAAAAATCAATAAAACGAAAATATAAATCGAATGAAAGTAGACATAAAAACGTTGAACCACACACTTACGCAAGCGAAACATAAAATATATAAAACAATAAGTAAATCGATCTAGGATCATCGCGTAGTGACGTGGCTGTAAAACTGGGAAAAATAAGCTAAAAAACGTTGAATCACACATGCACTTTACGACATGTTAACTCGCAAAATTTAGACCGAAACGTATAACGAAAAATTTGTAAAACGTGAAGTATAGGAGACCAAAGTTGAAAGTAAATAAAATATTGAGATTAAATTATAAAAGATGTAAAAGTATTAAGTTAAAATAAAAAAAAAGTTAAAGACTAGAAAAAAAAGTAAATACAGCCTAAAAAAAACACATATTACAACTTATAATACATACAAAACTTGATAATTAGTATGATTATACTTTCTGACTGAAACCAGAATTTTTGTGAAACGGTAACAGAATAAAACCTTAATCAAACTCTAAAATTAAACTAGTAGAAAACCATATCTTACAGTCGTTTAGAGCATTCATAACTTATTTCTTATTTTTATCCATATGATTATACTAAAAATCATTATTTTTTCCCTTGAGTAAATCTCGGTTTTGGTCCCTGTGTTTTTCAAATTGACTCCACTTGAGTACCAACGTTTATTTTGTCTCCATTTGAGTACCAAACTTTAAAAAAGTTGTCTGTTTCAGTCCTTTTGACTAACGGTGTTAACTTTTTCTGTTAGATTTTTTAAAAAGACCAAAATACCCCTAAGGGTTATAAAAATATCACCATCTCCACCACACACCACATACCACCACCACCACACCACAACCGCCGTCCGTCATGAATCCACCAACTGACCACCAACCACCGCCACCTCCACCGCCGGTGCTGCCGTCGCTGCAGCCACCACGCTCCTCCTTCAGCTGCGACCGGCACCCCGGCGAAAACTTCATCATCCGCTGCCGCTGCTGCTGCGATAAGGTCTATTTTCAGAGGCTCTTCGTCGGAAGCGAACAAGAACAAAACGACAGCGTCTGGAATCACGAGGAACTCGTTCTTTAAGTATAAGAACACACTAGCAAAATCAAAATAACCACTGATAACTTATCATTTCAAGACACTACTCCTACGCGAAGGGCGAGTTGGCTTCTTGGAGTAACAAGAGTTCCACTCACCACCATCTTGCGAATAATAATCCATCAGATAATCAACAACATCCTCCTCAACAACATCCTCCTCCAAACCATTGCCAATCTTGCCACAACAACTTTCACTCTTCCTGCAACAATCCCCACCATTACCACTACCAAAATCATCTTTAACCACATCTTTCTTCTCCCACCAACCCGGGAGATCCCCAAGAGCAATCTCCGCTTCAAAAGGCGTCAACAACGGCCTAACAAACGTGTCCCCCCAATCAATCGACAACCTAGGCACGCAATCTGAATCCAAGCATCAACCGAATCACCAAACAAACCAATTCTAGCAGGAGACAATTCAGACATCAACACAATCGTCCACGATAACCCTTTCTCCCCCATCTTCCTCTCCAACCTATCAAGAATCCTCGGGTTCCCTTGCCTCCCCAAAGTACCCAACACAATCCCCCAATTCTTAGCCCCCTTGGCCTTCAAAATCGCATTTTTCCTACACTCCTTCATCCCTTTATGATCATACTCCTCCAAAAACAAACTCCCAACATAAGGATCATACCGAAACGCCTTAATCCTAGGGTTTGCAATCATAAACGCCTCGAGATGAAACCTACCATCAGCAACAAAGACCAAAACCACCTCACTATCATCATCAAACTGACTCATTGCAACAGTTGGTGTCGTACAGCCAAGCACTTCACCAGCTGACAACGGCTTCGATTGCGGAATCAAAACCCTAAACCCCTCACGCTCCAATTCGCCTTTCGCACCTCGAATCGCCGATGCAAACTGTATCGTACCAGCAAGAATAAGCTGTTTTGCACCAATTGATTCACCAAAGTTCAATTTAACGGTGTTAATCAACCGTTGAACGTCGATTTTGATGTCGACGAAGATGTATAGGCAGGGGATGACGGTGTTATCGACGGGAACAAGGCAGCTGTGGCCGTAATGGATGAGGAGGTCGGCGTTTAGGGCGGCGGCGGAGAGGTCGTCGACGCAACAGGCGCCGTAGGTGGAGGGGAGGAGGGAGACGGCGGCGTTGAGGGAGGCGTCGGTGGTGGTATGTGGTGTGTAGGAGATGGTGATATTTTTATAGCCCTTAGGGGTATTTTCGTCTTTTTTAAAAAAATTTAACAGAAAATGTTAACATCGTTAGTCAAAAGGACTGAAACAGACAACTTTTTTAAAATTTAGTACTCAAACAGACAACCTTTTTAAAGTTTGGTACTCAAATGGAGACAAAATAAACGTTGGTACTCAAGTGGAGTCAATTTGCAAAACACAGGGACCAAAATCGAGATTTACTCTTTTCTCTTTTATTTTCAATTTCATCATTACTTTTTCTTTCACATCCACTCAGAGCCACTTAAAATATATTAAAAACATTAGAGAATTTTAAATAATATTTTAAAAAAATATAGATCGAACACTAAATTTATAATGTACGGTACAATTACAATACAACGGGTTGGGAATTTATTTGGATTTCTGAAAGGGGTGAACTCCATTGCAGGGTCACTGATATTACTTCAAAAACCCTAAACCCTAATTCAATCGATAGAGACGATGTCTGCCCTAGAAATCGAAGCTCGAGAGTAAGTTCAAATACATCCTATTGTCTCATAAACTGATACATGTTCAGTTTTGTTGATGAGATGTCGAATTGAATCCGACCGAAATGCATCAATTTGGAGTGTGTGATTCAATCTCAGCTCACATATGTTTGGATGATTGAAGATACCAGATTTTTTATTCGTTGTTAGTGGTGTACTGTTTATGAACGATTGAATTGTTGCTGAGTGTTTGGGGAAACCTAATTTTGACTCTGATTTTGGTTTTAGCGTAATTAAGGTTTAAAATAGTCGGATTTGGGTACGAATTTGTTATGAATCGAACCATTTATAGACCAAATAGGCTCCCTGGACTAGTTGATGTGTTCTCATGTTTGATCGGTAAGTGGTATCAGAGCCAAACTCGAATTGGTGATCTATAGAGCGATGGCCGAAAGGGAATCGGCGGTGACCAACAAGGACATTGGTCCTTATGTAGGGTTGAATGTTATGGATTGAAACCATTACTAAGGTATCGGTTGTATGGACAACTAATGCGGGGTTTGTAGACCAAATAGGCTCCCTTCTCACTAGACTAGTATTTTGAGATGAGTTATCCTGTTTGGTCCGTAACAGGATGTAAGGATTGCTGTAAGAAAACTTATTTCCTAGATAAATGTACAATTACCCAACTCTTATAAGTATAATCTGCTGACTCTGATTGCATGTCATCTGAATAGCTGCTTTGACAATGCACATCTAAACACTACCATAAATTGATGTATGTTTAGCTCTGTTAAGGAGATTATCTGATTCTGATAATTATTTTTATTTTCAGTTAATAGATAATTACATGTATTCAGATATTGTATGATTTTAATATGCTTATGTTTGCAGTGTGATTAAAATAGTTCTTCAATTCTGCAAAGAAAACTCTCTGCATCAAACTTTCCAAACACTACAAAGTGAATGTCAGGTATCTCTAAATACAGTTGACAGCCTTGAAACGTTTGTAGCTGATATTAACAGCGGTAGATGGGATGCGATATTACCACAAGTGGCACAACTTAAGCTTCCGAGAAAGAAACTTGAGGATTTATATGAGCAGGTACATATTCTACCTTTATATTTATACTCTTCTAGCTAATATACTAAATATTTCATTTTGTACTCTGAGGTGTCTGCTAATGTACACTATGTCCATTAATCTGTTCTAGATTGTTCTGGAAATGATTGAACTTCGTGAGCTGGATACCGCTCGTGCTATATTAAGGCAAACTCAAGCAATGAGTGTCATGAAACAGGAACAACCAGAAAGATATTTGAGACTCGAGCATCTTTTAGTTCGTACTTATTTCGATCCCCATGAGGTTAGAATTGGAAGTTCCAAATTATTTCGTCTTTCGAATAGGTGTGCTAGCTTTAATACTAAATTGCACTTATTTTATTATTTAGGCATATCAAGACTCAACGAAGGAGAAACGACGTGCACAAATTGCTCAAGGTTTATACATCTTTATCCTTTCTAGATGCCAATTACTTTGAGGGTTCTATCATAGAATAAGGGGATAATGTATTTGGAAGTGACCTGAATATCTAATATATTTTATTTCATTATGGCCACCCATATATTGAAACTAGGGTTAAAATATTAAAACAACTTTAGAGGCCACCCAAGTACCAAAAACTTGTAAGTAATCCTAAATTGAAACTTTTGTCACATCTAAAGCTACAACATATTATATGTGTAAAGTAGATACAAACTCTATTGGCCTGTAAAGTAGTTCCAATATATGAGTGAATACTTTGGTGGCTTCTCCGTATATTATCCATGAGATAATTAGTAACTCGTAGTAAGCCTTATAATATCAGAACATAATTTTGGTTTTCCCTTATCAGCTATCGCCGCAGAAGTCTCTGTGGTTCCACCATCACGTTTAATGGCTCTAATTGGTCAAGCTTTGAAATGGCAACAACATCAAGGTTTACACTGTTGTTTATTGCTTTTGCAATTGATCTGTTGTTTTTAGATGTTAATTTGTTTGCTGCTTTAAACTCGTTTTGATTATGAATTTGTAATACTTTGTTCTCTCAGGGTTACTTCCACCTGGAACACAGTTTGATCTGTTTCGAGGAACAGCTGCTATGAAGCAAGACGTAGATGATAAGTACCCAACAACTCTTGGTCACACCATTAAGGTGATTTATAAATATTTTCCTTTCAATATCCTAAATACTACCTTATATTTTCCTGATAATGTCATATTATTGTACAATCTGATGCAGAATAAGTCCTTGTTTCTCTAAAATATATCCAAATGTTAAAATTTGTCTGAAATGATGGAAATCAATTGACTTCTCACATCTCCATGGATAATATATACTAGTAATGGTTATTAGTCTTTGCACATAGAAAGAAGAGAGAAAAGTTATTAAAATTGCTTTTAGATAAAATTCATTTAATTTTTGACAAAGAATTTATTTATTTTTTAATGGTATCTAGTACTTGTGTTGCAGTTTGGAAAGAAAAGTCACCCTGAAAATGCTAAGTTTTCACCAGATGGACAGTTTCTAGTTTCTTGCTCTGTTGATGGGTTTATTGAGGTTCATCTGGCTTAATTCTTGTTTGTTTTATTCTAAATTCTTGATAATTTTGAAATAGCTAAATTACTGCTAATATCAGGTTTGGGACCATATAAGTGGGAAGCTTAAAAAGGATCTTCATTACCAAGCAGAAGTGAGTTCTATTTAGTTTCAATGTTCTGATAATTTTTTTCCTTAATGTTTGAATCGGATGATGAACTACTTCTGTATTTTCTTATCTGATGGTTGATGTTTCTTATTTTTTATAATGTATTTGGTATTAAAATCTCTTTGTTTCCTAAATTCAATGTGCAGAGCATCTTTACTTTTTCTCTCTCATTGTGATTTCGTTAGCTCTACGTTTCAAATTTTGTGAAATTCTATGGAACAGAAAAAAATTCAGATTTAGTTCTTTTTTCTTTTGCGTGCAGTAAATTATGTGGAGGAATTTCCTCTCATGTGAAGTTTGTATGATATTAATTTTTTATCAATGACCAATCTATTTAGAATTGTTTGGAATATTTTTTGCAACTTGAATTCACAACAATCAGGTTTTAATGTTTGGATAAACAGATTCTGCAAAGATTCTGTTTATGATTATATAAGGAAAAACAAGTTTTGTACAATGAGTTACATTACTTACATATTTAAATTCTATTTTGCCTTCTTTTAACCTAATTTGATAAAATTTTACTCCCATCTCACAAAAATGTCCATTTTGGTCATTTAACCCATTGGTTTCATAAAAAAAGAATTTGCTGAATGCTTAAACATCTGGTTCTTACAACTTCAAACAGCATAAACACACCAAAAGCTATACTCAAACATCTGATGAGTTATCTTTCCTCTGTTGATGTTTTGGTGCATGATTAATTTATGGTGAAATACGTTTTAATACAATTTTATATACTCATGCCTTTGACATGTCATCTCAAAGTAGTTAACATACTAATGTTTTTTGTAGGAATCTTTTATGATGCATGATGATGCTGTTTTGTGCATCGATTTTAGTAGAGATTCAGAAATGCTTGCTTCTGGATCCCAGGACGGAAAGATTAAAGTAAGCATTTTTGTAGTTTCTTCTTTACATAAGAAAATGGGACATCATATGCATCCATCTGCATTTCATGATATCATATTTGCCTTTTAAACTCTAGAAATGTCATATTTAGGGTTGTTTGGTTCGGTCTGACCGAGCCTGGTCAGACGCGAGCGTCTGACTCGGTCAGACCTGGGCTGTTTGGTTGCTTACCTCTTACCGGAGATCACGTCTGACCGGAGCTCCTACCCGGTCAGACCTCAACCATAGTCTGACCCGTGGTCAGACGTGAAGGTGGAGTGACGGGCGGTGGTGCTTGCGGTGGTGCTTGTGGTGGTGCTTGCGGTGGTGCTTGCGGTGGTGCTTGCGGTGGTGGTTCAGATCTGCGGCGGCGGTGGTGCTTGCGGTGGTGGTGGTCGGCGGTGATTATTTCTGGCCGGCGGTGGTGCTTGCGGTGGTGGTGAGGGTGAGGGAGAGAGACGGTGGTGGTGAGGGTGAGGGAGAGAGACAGTGATTATTTCTGACCGATCGGCGGTGGTGCTTGCGGTTGTTGAAGTATTTCTGACCGAGAGGAGAGAACCGAGAGGTGAGGGTGCTTGCGGTGGTGGTCGGCGGTGGTGCGAGAGGGTGGTGGTGCGAGAGGGTGATGGTGGTCAGCGGTGGTGCGAGAGGAGAGAACCTTCCCGAGAGAGACGAAAGTGAGAGAGGGTGATGTTTGTGGTTGTGGTGTTTGTGGTTATGATGTTGGTGTTTTAATTTTTAAAAATTTTCCTTTTTACAACCAAACACAATTATTCGTTCAGACCTCTTATTGGTTCAGACCTCTTACTGGTTCAGGCCCTCTTATTCATTCAGCACTTATTCAATCAGATGTTGCCAAACAGCCCCTTACTCATTTCGTAATAACTAATAAATCAAATAAATGGGTTACTTATAAGAGTATATTTCACGGAATAAATGAAATGAACGTTATGCGCTGATGATTCGCAATGGAAATTTTGTTTTCTTATTTGTTTATACAGTGAAAAGACTGTTTCAAGGAACAGCTTTGTTTTATTTACTATGGAATTAGTAAAGATGGTAATTTAACTCTTTTTCTGGTCAATAAGATATAATGAAATTTAGAAGGCTCTATATGAAATTTTGAATGCAGTTTAATATTCATTTCTTTGATAGAGCCACTTCATATGCTTTGAAAAGTTGAAAGTTTCATATTTTTTTCTAAATTCCATGTTACATATATACCCTTTCCAAAAAATCGTAATTCATATATGGCGTTGAAGTGTTCTAAATTTCATAATATCATATTTACCCTTTCCAAATACTAAAATATCATATCATCCGTTCCAATATAAATATAGTAAAAAAAAAATCAGTTACTTGTAATGTTTCATTAAATAAGCGAGGAATGTTATGCATTGAAATGATACATAATAATACCAATGATTTTCTTTATATGTTTATTCAGTGAAACAAACTGTTTTAAGTAAGCTTTTTTATTGTATTTACCATGGAATTGGTAAACTTGCCATGTTTTTGTGTTTTATGTAGTAAACTAGTAATATGGTATTTTGGATTATAGAAGGATACTTGGAAATTATAGTGTATATTGTTTTCAATTATGATTTAAGGTTTGGCGAATAAGAAACGGTCAATGCTTGCGCCGTCTTGAAAATGCTCATTCTCGGGGTGTCACTAGTGTTGCATTTTCCCGAGATGGAACTCAAATATTAAGCACATCATTTGATGGAACTGCAAGGTTTGTTAGTCATTTTATCTTTTGTTTTTACCTTTATATAACAAAATATCACTTTCATTTTCACAATAATACCCTTGTTGGTCATTTTATCATTAAATTTCTTAAACACATATTCACCAAACATGTGGACATGTAAGTATTACTCTAGAAAACAGAAGCACATCCTAACACTGACAGCCCACTGATGCTATTTTGAACATTGGAGAATGTTTTGTTAAAGTTTAAAAAAAGCTCTCAAATTAAGTTAGTAGTCAGATTTGCCTGACACCAATATCTAACCATCCCTGATTATTACTACTTCAAACAACAAAAGCCGTCAATATACCATCTTTTACTACCTGCTTCTACTCTCGTTTAATATAATGTCCTTTTTTCACGAAGGTCACTTTATTTATGAGTTCGTTGGATAATCAGATCTTCAAAACATGACATGATTATCTGATCATTAGAACTCCAAACACACATCTTCTACATCCTGTTCCCTAACAACTCTTTATCTAACAAACCAAATAAACATACCGAGTAATAGAATTGCTTTCAAAATCCTCATAAAGTAGGGTGTGGGGAGGGTGAGGTGAGAGCAAACCTTACCTCTATCCTAGGAGATAGAGAGGCTACTCCTAGTGAGACTTCTAGCTTCTATCACATCCGAATATAGTTGCTTTCAAAATTCTCATGTAATAAACTGATATTACCATTGCTAAATATATATCAGAATTCATGGGATAAAAGGTGGAAAATTGTTAAAGGAATTCCGTGGTCACTCTTCATATGTAAATGATGCCATTTTTACAAGTGATGGACTTCGAATAATCACAGCTTCAAGTGATTGTACAGTAAAGGTGAGATATTTCATTACTTTTAGATCCCTGGCTGCAAGTGGATACTCTTTTAATTTATATAATATATTTTTTAATACAGGTTTGGGACCTAAAGACTACAGATTGTCTTCAAACATTCAAGCCACCACCTCCTTTGAGGGTATTGCTACCATACACAACAATATTAGAGTTTATTTAACTCAAATTCTTCACAGTGTGTCATTTTACATCATAAAAAGGTCTTTGATTTACGGGTCCTTTATTTTTCACCTACAGGGTGGTGACGCATCTGTGAATTCAGTCCACCTGTCACCCAAAAATCCTGACCATGTTATAGTTTGTAACAAGACATCATCTATTTACCTCATGACTCTTCAAGGACAGGTAGATTTATTATTCTCATTTTTTTTCTTGTTGTATTTAGTGTTGATGCATTTATATGCAATAGATGTGGCAATTTCGATACATGTACTTATCGACGGGTGAGTTTGGGTTATATCTAATCTCTAAGCGTCAAATGTTGATTTTATAGAAATAAGTCATAAAAGATAATGTTCTCGAACATGATTGCTTCTTGCTTAATGCAGGTTGTGAGAAGTTTTTCATCTGGTAAAAGGGAGGGTGGAGATTTTGTTGCGGCTTGTATATCACCTAAAGGGGAATGGATATATTGTATTGGTGAAGACAGGTTTTGTTAAAACCCTGAAATTGTCTTTGCTATAAAGGTGGAATAGGTGGGCCAGGAGGGTTGGGTAATGGGTCAAACAATTTTTTGTTTCCTTTTTTTTTTTTTAATGGTCAAAACGGGCAGTTCCATGTCCAAATATCTATTATACATAGCTAGCTTGTCAAATTATATATTCTTATAATAGTTTTTCTTTTTGAATAAAATGATTTCGGAGATTTTGAATTGTATATATAATAACACTACTTGGGTGCTCTTTGACCCATTTTACTAGTCTTCTTTTTAACTAATCATTTCTCTTTTGTTTCTTTATGTACCTGTTGACTTGTTATGCTTACTACTTATGAAGTAGGCAATTACCATCAAGTAAATCAGATCATATGGGTTTAATTTCTGGTTTCTTTCTCTCTATATTCAAGTTATTGTTAATTGTGTTTTGAATTCGTCTGCAGGAACTTGTACTGTTTCAGCCATCAATCTGGCAACTTGAGCACTTGATGAAGGTACGTGCTTCATCTTTCTTATGATGATTATCATGAATTTGATATGGCAAAGTGGGCAGTTGGGCAATGAGTTAAAAGTATTAAACGATTTCAGGTGACCCTAAAACGTGTTTTTGTTTATTTTCATTAAATTTGTAATAACTTATGTGTTAGAAATAATATCTGAAGTACAACCACTTGTAGCAATAACCCTTTTGTTCTTTTGTTTTATCTTCAATGGGTCAAATACGTCAAACGAGTCAAAATTCGCTCAAACCTGTGTTTTTTAATCAAACCTCCTAAACTTTCATATTTAAAAGTTCCATAAATGTCGACACAAAATCAACAAAACGGGTCAATGTGGCCCAACCCACACAAATTTACCCGTTTTGACTTATTAACCAACCTCTAAGTACAACCTGTTAATGAGAAAACGGACCAATTAGGATGTTATTATAAACCACCAACCATTTGGTTGAGTGGTAGCCTCGTTACTTACTCCAGGGGAGGTGGTGAGTTCGAGTCCTATAAACAGCAAAATGTTGTCGGTTTGCCGGGTTTTACCGCAGTGGGCCTTCGGGTGGCGGGTTTTCCCTGAAATTGGTGGTTGGTGGGCTTGGGCTACCCAGCGTTGTCTGTGCTTGCGGACGTATGGGGTGCCTTTTCGCTCTTAGGGTACCCCGGGTAGCTGGGCTTTATTAGTTGGCGCTCAAAAAAATTAGGATGTTATTGTCATTTTCTTCACCGGATGCTTGTATCCGTCACTTGCAGGTGCACGAAAAGGACGTTATCGGTATTTGTCACCATCCTCATATCAATCTTATAGCCACATACAGTGAAGACTGCACCATGAAACTATGGAAGCCTTAGAGCTTCAATCTTTTCAAGTTTTAGGCCTTGCCCTTCTTGCATGACCCTTGTTTCATTAGCTGTTAATGTAACATTATTATTATTCTAATGCATTTCGCTTAATATTATGTTCTCTTATCTCAACTACATAATCCAGTGATGAGTTGTTATTCAAGCCTTGCTCTCGCTCTCTTTAGATAATGATAGAACGCGTAATCAATTATCTGTTCGTGAAGAAAAATGCTTCAAGTTCTATTCGATTAGGTGTTGCATAGAAACGACATTATGTAAATGCATACACATCAATTCGTTTAATGGGGTTTTTATACATTGATTAGTTTCCTCCTTGATAGTATTCTAGTGTGAGTCAGAGCATTAAAATCAATATAAACAGTTAACATCTCGTTTCAAAAAGATATATGAAATATGTAGGTAGTTTAAATGTTAAAAAATATATTTGCTCCCTTAATGCTGTAACATATAAGCATATCAACCGATATGATCCAATAAAAAACATCATCCTACAAAAATCTCGAAAATTCCTTAAAACCGATAAAAAAGATGATATCAAACTTTAAAAAATATATCCAGAAAACTATAAAAATTCAAGCTTGAACCTTCATCATGACAACACACACACCTACGTGTCAACTCTCTTCAACTCTTCACCCATGTGTCCATTATATGCTGTTTGTTTACCTTCACCGCCATTTTAATACCACTTCAATCATCATCATCATCTTCTTCTTCATTGCAACAAGCTTTCTTGAATCTTCATTCATAAACAATCTATAAAATTTCTTAACTTTGATCACAAACTTAAAAAATGCCACGTGGATACGCCATCGGTCGGGCCGATGAGGCCACGAACCCGGATTCGGCTCGCGCCACCCTCTCGGAGTTCCTGTCGACCTTCATGTTCGTCTTCGCAGCCGAAGGCTCCCTCCTCGCTCTAAGTACGAATCGTTTTCGGGTTTTTTAAGGAATTTTTTAAGTTATGAAGGATTTACAGTCCGTATAACGGTTTTATAGTTGTTTATAGAGAGTCTGGTATCTATATGAGTAAATTTTAGTTATAAGCGGTTTATAGTTTTAAAAATGATTTTATAATTGTTTCGGTATAATGGTTTTATAGTTGTTTATAGAGAGTCTGGTATCTAAATGAGTAAAATTTAGTTATAAGTGGTTTATAGTTTTAAAAATGATTTTATAATTGTTTATAGAGTCTACTATCTTAACAAGTAAATTCTACTCACTAACTCTAAGTAGAAGTGTTTATACTTGTAAAATAGAATAGTTTTATAGTTTTACTTTTGTTTATGAGGAGTCTGCTACCTTAACAAACTAAATCTAGCTATAAATGGTTTATAGTTTTAAAATGATTTATAGTTGTTTATGAAGAGTTTGTTATCTTAACAAGTAAAATCTAGCTAGATTTATAGTTTAACTAATGGTTTTATAGTTGTTTATGTAAGAGTTTGTTATCTAACAAGTAAACTCTAGCTAGAAGTGGTTTATAGTTTTAAAAATGGTTTTATAGTTGTTTATAGAGACTTTGTTATCTTAACAAGTAGACTCTAGCTAGAATAGGTTTATAGTTTTAGAAAGAGTTTTATATTTGTTTATAGAGAATTTCTTATCTTAACAAGTAAACTCTAGCTAGAAGTGGTTTATAGTTTTAAAAAAGGTTTTTAAATTTTAGCTTTTATAATTTTTTTAACACTGACACTGTCTTCATAAACCACTATAAAATCATTTTCAAACTAGAAACCACCGTACAAACTTTAAACTTTCTATAAGTTCACAAAACTTTAAACTTTCTATAAGTTCACAAAAATTTGATTATTTGAGGGTATCAATAAAAGTTGTGTTTTATGTTTGGTTAATATTGATATGTGTTTGATGGTGGTTTTGTCATTATATATGCAGATAAGATGTATGGTGGTGACCATGGGCTAGCGGCACCGGGGCTGTTGCTGGTGGCGTTGGCTCATGCGTTGGCGTTGTTTGCCGCCGTGGCGTCGAGTTTAAATGTGTCCGGCGGACACATAAACCCGGCGGTAACGTTCGGGACGCTTGTGGCCGGGCGGGTGTCGTTGGTTCGAGCCTTGTTTTACTGGGTGGCTCAGCTTCTTGGGGCCGTAGTCGCGGCGTTGTTGCTCCGGTTAGCCACCGATGGGATGGTATGATCAATTGAATCTCTTATGTGAGCATGCATAGTGTATAGTAATCAAGTAAAAGTTATGTTGGTAGTTTAGTTTGAACACTTTAGATGATTATTTCATTAACATGATTAATCTTTAGTAACATAAATATAAATTTAACTTTACTAGATTATTTTTAACAAAGAAAGCTTTATAAGTGGTTTTTAGTTAGAAAACAAAATAACTGCAAAGTCGCTAAAAATTTTAAATAAGTTTCAGAATTGTCTTGTTTAGGTATTTTAATGACGGTATTTTACTGGATAAGTTTATTTGTTTTTTAAAATAATAATTAAGTTTTATAATGTTTTGTTTTAGTATTTTGGTAGTGTTATTAAAATAACAACGGGTACGTTAGTTTATTGTTAATGTTGTTTCATTTAAGTTGTTTAACTTGTTTTTAAGTTTAAAATTTATAAAAAATCATAAAATATCTTAATAATACTTAGAAATGATACTATTTATAATACATAGCACAAATACTTGGGAGGAAAGAAAAACAATATTACATAGTAATTTTGTTAAATAATGTTTGAAGCCTATTATTATGTGGAACACTATTTTGATTATTCTTTTATGAGACAAGTTTAATAGTTTATGTACATTGTTCCTATATCTCTCATCTCTTCATGTATTGTGTATTTGAACTTGTAGAGACCCGTTGGGTTTACGGTGGCGGCTGGAGTCGGAAACCTAAACGCTTTAGTGATGGAGATAGTGCTAACATTCGGGTTGGTGTACACCGTCTTCGCAACAGCAATCGACCATAAACGAGGGACGTTAGGGACAATAGCCCATTGGCGATAGCGTTCATATTGGGTGCCAACATTCTGGTTGGAGGCCCGTTTGATGGCGCGTCAATGAACCCGGCACGGGCCTTTGGGCCCGCGTTGGTCAGGTGGCGGTGGAACAACCATTGGGTGTACTGGCTCGGTCCGTTTATCGGGGCTGCGATCGCGGGTTTGATCTACGAGTTCGGGATCATACAGCCGGAGGTGCCGGTTCACACGCACCACCAGCCACTGGCTCCAGAAGATTACTAGAGATGTGGTTTGGTTGAGTCTGGTTTTGGAGTAAAGAATGTGGGTTGGGGTGATGGTGTTTTGCTGTTAGTATGTGTTTTTTGTGGTGGTGTTTTTTACTGTTTGTATGTTTGTTTTCTGGTGTTTTGTGAAGTCCTTTTGTTGTATGTTAATGGAGTCTGAAATTTTAATGACAAGTAATAATGAACTTTGATAATCAAACCCCGTATGTCTATACTTCATACTTGCGCGTATTATACGCGTATTGTTTTACATGTGGTTCATAATACTATATACGCGTATTGTTTAAATCTGATATATAATACATACATCAGAGGCTTTAAGTTTAAACTTCGTATGTCTCGTCTTTGAAAACTTTTGCTCAATCATACACATACATAAAATCAAATACACATACATAAAATCAAACTATCAAATAATAAAAACTTACCATTACATATTATTCCATTAACATATAACAAAATTTTTTAATCAAACACAAATTAAAAAATACCCACAAGTCCGAAAAAAGTTGACATTTAATAAATTACCATTTTGCCCCAACACTCTAATATAGTCGAGGCTTTGTTCTTTTTCTTTTTCTCCAATTTTTCTTTTAAATATTAAAAGCAAAACAATAAAAACCATAACAAAATGAACAAAAACCTGACCTTAATTCATCTTCTTCTGTTCCGGTGATTGTTTCTCAGCCTCCTCGGGATCGAACCGCGGCAAATTTAACAATGTGTTGACTCGAGACACGCCCTCGAGGGCTGACCAGTCTATTTCACTGTCAGCATTCACCGTTGTCGGGTCATCATCCACCAAATCATCATCAGCATCGGTCCCATCCCCCGTGGACTGGACCGGATCACTCGGCTTTAAAGTTGACTCGTGTCGGTCAACCGAGTCAGCAGCTGAAGCTGTGGAGATGTTGTTTGGGTGCGGTGTAAGGAAGAGGCAAACGACTGCACAGTCGTCGACTTTAGAGGTGGGTACTTGTACTTCCATGCACGCACGGCTGACTCGACCACGGCTCGAGCTGCACCTGATCGGGTCTCGGCAGATGCTACGATGTCAACAACTTCTTTGTTTGTGAGCACATCCCATATCTGTCATTACAGTAACAAGTAAATACTACAGAAAATATTAGTTAATATGCGAGATATTAAACGAGTTAGATAAGACGACCTAAAACCATATTATTCTCGGGAATTGCCATCCCTAAATAAGACGAGCAGTTTCAAAAATGGTAAATCTAAATACCCATGAAAGATGCAGGAAATGTTGATAATAGTCATACCCCGTCACTTGCCAACACGACAAACTGGTCATTTTCTGTTAAACGTCGATAAAAGATATCAGGGACAGAGATAAGGCCAAATCTTTAAGGCAAAAGTCCCCAAAAGCACGAGCCATGGCTAGACCAGGAGAGTCATTATTAGGTAGCCAAACTCGAGTTACATCGGGTTCATCATGAAGGGCGAAAACACGACCTCTGCATTTACGGATCCGTTCTGCTTCAGCTGAAAGATTTTTGCAAAACAAAAGATGTCAAATTCTGGTTTAAGAGAAACACCACACGACCTTGATGAAATGGTAGCAACAAATAAAGCAGGCTGGTTGAACATTTTCTGACTGAAGAACCTAACAAAAAATCACATGTTTGGCTTTTGGTCTAAATGGGTTAGGATCATTTCAGGTAGAACCCACAAACACAGTTAGTTAAACCCTTTGTGTTCGCAGGTTGACCCATCTAATTTTTTACTTACCTTTTTCAATGTGTGTTATGGCATAAGTTAAACTTGGTGAGTTATGTCAAAATTTAAAAGATAGAAAAATGACTCTTTGTATACATTTGTTATTTTTGTGTAAATTTGTAAGTTTAAAGTATTAGCATTTAAAAAGTAAAATAAATATCCAGGTTCATGTGTCTGATATGATATCTTGGGTTCATCTAGTATTCTGGTTTGTTTTCGGGTTCGACCATCTAATACGGCCGATTTAACACCCCTAAGATAAAAGGAAACCATTGTGTACAAACCCAACTACATAATCGTCCTTACAGCATATTGTCACGGACTGATTTGTTCAGTTCTCGTGCGGCACTTAGATCCGTTCTAAGTCAGCCTTCTTGATCTTGAATGGATGGATTTCAGTAGCGGAAGTCTTTGTAGGGAATGTTGGATTTGTAGTACGCAAGTGGAATGCTTGTGATGTGTGATTACAACACAAGTAGATTGCTTGTATTACTATGAACACAAGTACAAGGCTTTGATGTACAAGGAGCTTAGGTGGTTTGCAAATGAAGCATCACCACCCTATTTATACTAGTTGCATGCCTTTCTAGATTTTTCTATATCTAGACCTTTCTTTACATAATATCTAAGATACTTCTAATATAAATATCTAAGATATTTGGTAATCTAAATATCTTAGATATTAGCTAATCTAATATCTAGATAATTCTTTGCTTAATATCTAGATATTTTACATGGAATTCTCTACTTTGATCTAGTGTTCATGGCTAGATTTTTGTAGTGTCTTCTAGAGATTTCCGAGATTGCCATGTTGCCGCAGAATTATGTGGGTTGTCCCGGAGTCTTCCGGGCAGCCTTGCATGCTTCAGATATGCCCCTAATCGGTAAAAATCAAGGTGTTACGATTTGTGTTTTGGCGGGTCGTGACATTCTCCCCCACCTAATGCCACGACGTCCTCGTCGTGTTGCCTGGATGCCTCATGAGTTTCAAGATAGAGATGGTTTTGCCTTGACGCCTTGTATCTGGCTCCAAGGCAACGGTGTGCACTTGGTCTCCCTTGATGATGTACATGGTGTTAATGAATGTCACTGGGCAGGCCTTTGCTTTTCGAAAGAATCCATCCCTAGCACGATATCATAGTCGTCTAGTGGGACTACTGAGAAGTGCAGCTTGCCTGTCCATGTACCGATCTTTGTTTTTACGCCCCATACTGCTCCTTCTATTGGTTTGGTGTCTCCTGAGGCGGCCTTGATCCATCCTTCTTGTGTGGTGATCCTTAAGCCAAGTCTTCGAGCTTCTTTAGGTGAGATGAAGTTGTGGCTTGCTCCGGTGTCAACCAACGCTTTCACAGATTGCCCTTTTATTTCCATGTTTACGAACCGAAGTCCCTTTGATTTTGTCTGTGGGTTGTCTCTGGTTATGGTTTGGTTTGATTGGTTTGCCATCACCAAGGGCTTGCCTTCAACTGTACTTAACGCATTAAGTAGTTGAAGTTGCATTGTTCCTAGACGAACCTCTTCTGGTTCTGATGGTTCATCATCAGATCTAATCAAGGCTGTAAGTTTAGCCTTTTCGGACAATCCCGCGCATTGTGCGGTCCATCGCAAAGGAAACATCCTTTGATCATTTGTACCTCCTTCCCATATCTTGGTGGTCGTCGATTATCTTCTCTTTGATTTCGATTTTGGTTGTTATTGTGGGTTCTCGCTCCCCACCTTTTTCATCGTTATCCTCCATAACGATGGGTTTTTGTGATCGCCTTTCATTATGGTCGATCAGGCTTTCAGCAACAACGATGGCTGAGGACAAGTCTTGAACATTTCTTCGTTCAAGTTCGGTTCTTGCCCATGTTTGTAAGCCATCGATGAAGTATATGAGAGAGTCCTTTGGTGACAAGTCCGGAATTTCTAGCACAAGGGTAGTGAAATCTTTGACGTAGTCCTTGATGCTACCCTTTTGCTTTAGATTACGAAGCCGAATCTTTGCTTCGTGTTCAGCGTTTTCCGGATAAAATTGTTTCTTGATTTCTTTTATGAAATCAGCCCAAGTTTGTATGGTGCACGTACCTTTATCAATCTCCATGTGCTTTCGTCGCCACCATAAAGCTGCGGTCTCCTTCAAGTAAAGAGTCACCGTCTTGATCTTCTTGGCGTCATCGACAATATCGACGGCCTCAAAGTATTGTTCCATCTCCCAAAGGAAGTCATCCATAGCCCTCGCCTCTCGTTTACCAACGAATGGTGATGGTTTGGGGATGTCCACCTTTGTAGAGGCATGGATTATGTTGTCACCTCCGGTTGCTAGTGCGCGCTTGCAAACACTTAGTTCGGTTTGCAAGTCTTTGATTTCCCTCTCGAAGTTAGCTTTTAGTTGACCCAACTCCCTTGTGAATGCCTCTTCCATCTCCTTCCTTATCAAGGAGAGGGCGAGTTTGAGGTCGCTTCGCATTTCGTTGAAGTCATTACCTAACGACTCAACATGTTGCAAAGAGTCGTAGGTATGTGTTTTGAAGATATCGACTTCAGCCTTGAATTCCTCCATTTTGTTTTGAATTCAGACAATAATACCTCGACATCTTCAACTCTTTTGTCCATGCTTGCAACCAAGTCTTTGGACATGCTTCGAGTTCTCTTGTCACCTTTACGAGCCTCCTCCCGTCCACGGGTCTCGTCTCCGGCAACGCTTGCGACTACAATCTTCTCTGGATTTGACGCCATCCCAAAGAGTCGACGCGGCTCTGATACCACTTGTCACGGACTGATTTGTTCAGTTCTCGTGCGGCACTTAGATCCGTTCTAAGTCAGCCTTCTTGATCTTGAATGGATGGATTTCAGTAGCGGAAGTCTTTGTAGGGAATGTTGGATTTGTAGTACGCAAGTGGAATGCTTGTGATGTGTGATTACAACACAAGTAGATTGCTTGTATTACTATGAACACAAGTACAAGGCTTTGATGTACAAGGAGCTTAGGTGGTTTGCAAATGAAGCATCACCACCCTATTTATACTAGTTGCATGCCTTTCTAGATTTTTCTATATCTAGACCTTTCTTTACATAATATCTAAGATACTTCTAATATAAATATCTAAGATATTGGTAATCTAAATATCTTAGATATTAGCTAATCTAATATCTAGATAATTCTTTGCTTAATATCTAGATATTTTACATGGAATTCTCTACTTTGATCTAGTGTTCATGGCTAGATTTTTGTAGTGTCTTCTAGAGATTTCCGAGATTGCCATGTTGCCGCAGAATTATGTGGGTTGTCCCGGAGTCTTCCGGGCAGCCTTGCATGCTTCAAATATGCCCCTAATCGGTAAAAATCAAGGTGTTACGATTTGTGTTTTGGCGGGTCGTGACAATATGCCTACTTTAGTCAAAAGAACACCTTAGGTGGTGTTTGGTTGCAGACAGGAAATGTAATAAGTATGGACTTAAAGCGGTGTAATAAAAACGAGATGAGAATCAATTCTAAACTGCACCTCATAGGCATGGAGATTATCCGGTTACAAGATATGATTCCCAACTTTAGAACTCATACCCTTAAAACCAAAGATCTCTTAGCCAACCAATTATTTACTATATTTTAGGAATAGATATTTATCATTATTAGAGATAATCCTGATGTATTTTTATGTATATCTTTTCCTATTTTATGTTTGTATTCTTCCCTATATATAGGGGTATTCATAATCAATAATAATCATCGAATTATTATACCATAACAAACTTTTATGGTATCAGAGCTACGGTTCTGATATCCTTCTCTCTTCTCCTTTAATTTTTTTCGTTCCCTTCTCAAACCCTAGCCAGATTCGTCCGTTGTGTCATCATGACCAAAGAAAACATCGCTGAATCGTCTACCAAACCAGCCTCTCTTCACCCAGCTTACTCGGTTTCAAATATCCAAACCAAGATCCGGACTTTGGACGGATCGACCGTAACCTACTCTTCCTGGGTTAGACTTTTCCGCCTCCACGTTGTTGCGTACAAAGTTTCTGATCACATAGACGATACAGCCCCACCAGCCGCTACTTCTCCCGAATATGAACAATGGAAAGAACTTGATGCGTTGGTCCTTCAATGGATTTACAGCACAGTCTCGAATGACCTCCTGAATCGTATTTTAGATACGACTGCAACAGCCAAAGCAGCTTGGTCCAAGCTCGAAAAGATTTTCTCGAGCAATAAAAAGGCTCGCGCGGCGGCGCTTGAGACCAAGTCTTGCAACCTCACCCTTGCGGCCTGCTCCTCTGTTGAAGATTACTGTCAACGGCTTTCTGATTTGTCAAATCAGTTAGCCGATGTTGATCAACCCGTTTCAGAATCACGTCTGGTCCTTCAACTCGTTCGTGGTCTACCGGTGGAATACAACACCACGGCTTCTTTGATCAACCAGCAAGGCGTTGATTGGGACCAAGCAATCTCCATGCTCAATGATGAAGTAATAAGGATGGAAGCTCAAAAAGGCTCCCAGGCTACGGTTCTGGCTGCTCCAGCAGCGCCGCCCTCAACCAACACTCCCCCACACCCTACCCAGCAGCCAACTGGTTCCACCTACTCGTCCAATCGATGCGGCAACAGGGGGCGCGGTGGCTCTTTCAATCGACGAGGTAGGGGCAGGGGAGGCCGCTCACAGCAGCCATTTTCCCCTTGGACAGGACAGCAGCCTTCATTCCCGAGTTGGGCTTGGTGGACTCCTCCACCTTGCCCGTACCCGACCCAGCAGAAGTGGAATACCAGCCCACAACCTGGCCCGCAGCCTGCTCCTCAGGCCCAATACGCCGGTTTCTCCCCGGCCCAGTTCTCACCCTACCCGCAGCCGGGTTTTTCACAGCCGGGTTTTTCACAGTCGGTTTACAATCCTTTGAGCCCATCTGACTTGAGTGCAGCCATGACTAATCTGCAGGTTAACTCGCCCAACACATCTTGGACCTCGGATGTCATGGATACCGGAGCCGAGACCCACGTCACAAACGACCAAGGTAAAATTTTACTCCCTGATTCAACCCCTGTTTGTCGTAATATTTTGGTAGGTAATGGCATGTTTTTACCGATTCACGGATCAGGTACGGGCTTTCACCCTTTACCCAACCGAACCTACATACTCCCTAACATTCTTTACAGTCCTCAAATCATTAAAAATCTTATATCCGTTAGACGTTTTACTCGCGATAATCAAGTGTCTGTCGAATTTGACCCTTTTGGTTTTTCTTTGAAGGACCTCAACACTAAGAAGACGCTTTCTCGCCACAATAGCACCGGGAATCTCTATACCTTCTCGCCTCCTCACCTGCCGCCTCAAGCCACTTTTATAGCTTCCCACCATTTACCTTGGCATGATCGTTTGGGCCATCCCGGGGAGCAAGTTTTAGATATTTTAAATCGCAATTTTAATTTTCATTGTAATAAGGACAAAAGTCAACACCTTTGCAATTCTTGTCAACTTTCAAATAGTAAAAGATTGCCATTTTATTCTTCTAATACATTTACTTTTGCTCCTTTTGATATTATTCATTGCGATTTATGGACTTCGCCAGTAACGAGTAACACAGGATATAAGTATTATATGGTTTTAATTAACAACTTCTCACACTTCGTGTGGGTTTACCCCCTCAATATAATCCGAACGTTTCCTACTTTTGCCAAATTCCATCAATTAATCCTCACACAATTTAACCGCAAAATAAAAACTTTTCAATGTGACTTAGGGGGTGAATTTGATAATTTGGCCTTCAAAAATTTTGCACAACAACATGGTTTGCTTTTCCGTTTTTCATGCCCCCAAACCTCATCCCAAAACGGTCGAGCTGAACGGATGATCCGTCGCTTAAATGACGTCATTCGGGCCCTCTTAATTCATGCAAACCTGCCCCCATCGTTTGGGTAGAAGCATTACACACTGCCACTTACCTTCACAATATATTACCTACTAAATGCCTTAACTTTTATACCCCTACCTTTGCACTGTACCTTCGCCACCCTGATTACGAACACTTACGAGTGTTCGGCTGTGCATGTTATCCCAACACCTCAGCTACCCAACCTCATAAACTCCACCATCGGTCCGTGCGATGTATCTTCCTTGGTTATCCACCTGATTTTCGTGGCTACCGTTGCTTTGACCCTACTACGGGCAAGGTTCACATCTCACGACATGTGACCTTTGATGAGCATGTGTTTCCCTACACTATTCCTCATCCACCCACCTCATACACCTTTTTGGACGATTCCCCACCACCGGGCTTTGCGTTCCACAGGCCATTACCCCTCCCCTCCCAACCGGTGACTGCCCCTTACCCTATAACTTATTCCCGCCGGCCACGCCCACAAACCACATCACCGACCCATACCGTAAACCAGCCACCCACCGTACCCACAGCTCCATCTGTTCCTTATGCCCCACCCGCAACCGAACCAGCTTCAACCGTATCCAATCAACACCCCATGACAACCCGGTCCCAATCCCGTTCCAACACCTCTTCCGTCCACAATACCACTACCCTTTCCCCAGTCCCCACTTCGTACGCCAAGGCCCTAACTGATCCAAATTGGTTGCATGCCATGCAAGCCGAGTATACGGCCTTACAGGATAATGAAACATGGGAGCTTGTTCCCCGCCCACAGGACCGTCCTATTATTCGTTGCATGTGGTTGTTCCGACACAAATTTAAATCTGACGGGTCCTTGGAACGTTATAAGGCTAGATTGGTGGTAAATGGTAATTCTCAAACGGTTGGTGTGGATTGTGATGAAACCTTCAGTCCGGTGGTTAAACCAGCCACTATTCGGACAGTGCTTTCTCTTGCTGTCTCGCGGTCCTGGCTCATTCATCAATTGGATGTAAAGAATGCGTTTTTACACGGGGAACTTCATGAAACGGTTTTTATGCATCAACCACCGGGCTTCTATGATAAACGGTTTCCCAACCATGTTTGTCGCCTGAAGAAATCTCTGTATGGACTTAAACAAGCTCCACGGGCGTGGTTTACACGGTTTGCTACTTTTATTACAACTAAGGGGTTTCGCAGTTGCACTTGTGATCCATCGCTATTTGTTTATACCCAGGATGCGTCCAATATTGCACATTTATTGTTATACGTTGATGACATAGTCCTTACCGCTTCTAATGATCGTCTTTTGAACGATTATTGGCACCCTCTCACGAGAGTTTGCCATGACTGACTTGGGCCAATTACATCATTTTTGGGAATCAAGGTTACTCAGCAAAAGCAAGGTATTTTTCTGTCTCAGGCTCAGTATGCCAAGGATATCATTGCTCGTGCATCTATGTCATCATGTAAATCGTGCACCACACCTGTTGACTTGTCTTCTAAACTCAGTGCTACAGATGGCCCGTTATTCTCTGATCCCACCTTGTATCGTAGTCTTGCGGGTGCTCTTCAATATCTAACATTCACACGACCAGATTTGTCATATGCAGTTCAACAGGTCTGTCTTTTCATGCATGAGCCCCGTGATCCTCATTTTGCATTTATGAAACGCATCATTCGGTATTTGCAAGGCACGATTGAATATGGTATTCGTATCGTTCGGTCGGCTTCTCATGATCTAGTCGCTTATTCTGATGCTGATTGGGGTGGTTGTCCGGATTCCAGACGTTCCACCTCGGGTTATTGTGTTTTTCTCGGTGACAACCTAGTTTCATGGTCTGCTAAACGACAACCTACTGTATCAAGATCAGTGTAGAGGCAGAGTACAGAGGGGTTGCAAATGCAGTTGCGGAACTCACATGGATACGAAATCTGCTACTTGAGCTTCACACTCCATTACGGCAGGCATCAGTTGTTTTTGTGACAATGTTTCGGCAGTTATTTGTCACACAACCCGGTACAACATCAAAGAACTAAGCATATAGAGATTGATATACACTTCGTGAGAGAGAAGGTTCAACTTGGACATATACGAGTACTTCATGTCCCATCGTCTCTACAGTATGCGGATATCTTTACAAAGGGGTTATCTCGAGAGCTATTCCAGTCTTTTCGATCCAGCTTGAGCGTTTGTCCTCCGCCCGCTCAAACTGAGGGGGTGTCTTAGCCAACCAATTATTTACTATATTTTAGGAATAGATATTTATCATTATTAGAGATAATCCTGATGTATTTTATGTATATCTTTTCCTATTTTATGTTTGTATTCTTCCCTATATATAGGGGTATTCATAATCAATAATAATCATCGAATTATTATACCATAACAAGCTTTTAAGATCATCTTCATTTCATGCCCAAACCTAAATCCAAACACAGTCTACCTCAAACCCAAAACAGGGTCGAAAGCCATGACGATGATGATGGCTGAGTTATAACAATCAAAGTCCTAAATCAATGTGAAGCAATATCGCATGAACCATACTTTACACTTGTTATTATTAGAGCTTATTTAAGAACGCATGTCATGCTTCCAAAAGGGCGTACCTGGTGCTGCAAAGAGCTCCCGCGTTTTCGCAGGGTCCAGGGAGGGTCCGTCCCATTTAAGGAAGATGCACGCGGTCTTTCCCCTACATTTTGTGGGGAGGCCGTTTCCACGGATCGAACCTGAGACCTTTGGTCCCTTAGGAACAGCTTTTACCGCTGCGCCAAGGCCGCCCTCGATGTCATGCTTCCAAGTAAACTACTTTTAATAATTGTGAGAACTCGTCATCTGAAAACTCACAGGCCCCTCCCAAAACCCTGTTAGCCAACTGGACCATGTAAAATGTAGATTACGCTAGGCAGGTGGCTTTCAAGCAAACAGATGGCTTTTTGAACCACCAAATATAACTGTTTTGATATAAGCAAACTCAAACTATAAATACAGCTTAAGCCTGAATACATTTTGGATATAGAGGGCCATTTTAAGAAGATGATAAAGAGGAAAAAGAGGAACCTGGAAGATTTGGTTTTAGATCCACGGTCAACTGAACAGCAACACGAGAATTATTTTTATCTTTTCTGCATAAGATAGCTCTAGAGTCCCCAACATTTCCAATTATTAAATCCTGCCCCTACACATCAATGAACCATTCACATTCAGCATCAAATCAACACTTAAAATTGTAAAGTTATCAAAATTTTTGTTCTTAAAAACACATTTTACCTGTTTGATTAACGTTACAGCTGTTGTCCCACTACAAAAACAGTCAACATTAGCATACATCCTTAATTCCCTATCCATGACTTTAAAAGCCTTCAAAAATGAGTCTTTTAACATCTGCAATTTCTCAGGGGGTTTATCAATTTCAGGGTCTAGAAGAGCTTGGGAACCCTCGGAGTTAAAGCATGTTTCATCTTTAATGGTGACATCCCGAAGGACATCATTACTGTCCTTTATGTTGACTTCCCAATTTGCACTTAATTTCAAGGGGAGTGAGTCTCTTACTCTCTTAGCAACCAGGTGACCAAATGGTCCATGACCATCAAACACACCGCAAAAGACTGTGTCTGTTCTTGACCCGAAATTCTGAAAAGCAAAACCAATATATAAAAATATCATATGAAAATTGGATAATGTAAAAGAATAGCAGTGTAATTTCGGTTTTGTTCCATTGCTTTGGTTCAGTCTAATTTTGTCATTAAAGTTATAAAAGAAAATGTTTCATATTTTTCATTTCTAAAATATATGACCATAATGTCCTTAGAAAGTTCCACCTAGGTCATTGTAATTATCATCGGTTTAAGGGTATTATGGTCATTTTACTAGCGGTGAGTAAATATGAACACTTGGGTTATAACTTCAATGACTAAAAATGGACACCAAGCTCACTTTTTTTCTTGAGAAAGATTACATTTATTAATCCAATAGTAAATAGCTAATTTCTCAACTTCTACAAGAGCACTACAATAACCATAATCTGCAAAAAATCATGAGAGGGTGTTCAGATTTGTGTTCTGGAATTGAATATCTGATTATCTCGATTTGTAGCCATAATAATCAATTTTGTTTTACGGATAAGCAGCCTAAGGGTAAAACTGAATCATCTAAGAACCAATCTTTTAACTAAAATTGAGACTTTACTCTCATCTCACAAATGATTGGCATTCTTTTTCACAAAATGTTATTTTTTGTCCTTTTAAATGATAAGCCTTATAAACTTAAAATTTGCCAAACACTCAACTGGTTATCTAATTATTACAACTACAAACAACAAAGCACGTCCAAAAACTATCCCCCACAACCTTTTTCATTATAAATGTTTATCCTAGTCTGTATATTCAAATTAAATAATCACTTTCATAACACACATCCAAGCATCCCCCTTGACTCTAAAACTATAAAAACTTACATTGTACTGAAGCCACTACAAAATCAATAGGTGAAGATTTTAATCATTAATAACATGAAAGATGGCAAGTAAAAAGAAGGAAGTCAAAGATCAAACCTCCCAAACAATCATGGCATCTTGATTGGTACCCTTTTTGCCTTGTTGAGTAAACAGTGAAGCAACTTCACTAGACCCATTCAAGAACATCCTCCCAGGGATCCTATGAAGATGATCTTCCCTATGCATATTAAACGAAGAACTCCTTGATGTTTTCTTCTTTGTGTTTCTCCTTCTCTTAACCCAAAACTTGGTGTTGTTGGGGAGCTTGGGTGCGGGCTCCTGCTTTCTCCTGATAAGCAGGACCCCATCCGTAGGGCCCTGACAATACTCAACAGGCACTCCAGACCCGCTACACAACCAAACCCCCTATTTTCAGTTAACGGATCCGTCACAAACGTCTTCACAAACACGAAACCTTTCGTGTTTGTGTAACCCTAATCCCCAAATTCACCCACAAACACCACAATTCTCAAACTCCACAACCAAATTTCTCATTCATATCTAACATAAAACCAAACTAACTGCTTGTTTCTCTCACAAATTCATAATCACAAACGTGATCATATGTTTCAATCTACCGAGAAAACAGATCCAAAATGCAATAATATCAATTTACCTTTCGTTTCCAGAAAACAATCACAACAATTCAACCAATACTCCTCCTTCAATCTCTGTATTCGCATACGCAACAACTCGAACTGAAAACAACCTCTCACTAATTCATGATCACGATGGTATTATACGTTTCAATCTAACAGATCCAAAACGCAACAAGCCAATAACATCAATACATTATACACCTATCGATTCAACCAATAATCCTCATTCAATCTCTGTTTGCATACGCAACTACTCGAATTGAAAGCAGTATGTATGTGTGTGTGTGTGTGTGTGATCATCAATCGATAACAGCATAGATCAAAGGATTAGAAGCTAACAATGCAAAAGGAACAAATGAATGGTGTTGATTACATGTGTTTTGATATGATGATGTAATGGATTGAGAAATTGGGTAGAATTGCAACAAATGAGAGAATTGAGATCGAAAATTTCGCAATGTCATATGAAGCAATTGATCGATCGATTGATCGTAGAGTGTGTGTGTTGTGTGGGTGTAAGAGATAGATTTTAACTAAATCCATATATTTTTCAATCTTCCTACTCTAATAAAAGGTATCTGGGATGACACGTGTCAACACCACAATCACTCTCACCAAAATTTTCCCGCATCTCTCTCCTATTAAATAATTACTTTAATTACTAATAATACTATTTAACACTTTTTTGATTTAATAAATTAAAAGAGATCTATTTATTAATGTTATTTATAAATAAATATTTTTTTAAAATAATAAATTTATTTAAAGCATAAGACTTTTTTTTAAAATAAAAATATTTAAAATTTGTATTTTTAAAAAGTTATTTTTTTAAAACTAAAAATAATTAAATTTAAGAGTTATAATAAAAAAAATTTTAAAAATGACAATTTATATGGTTTGTTTTAGAACAAACGTTTATTTTTTTTTTTGAAAAAAATAAAGTTTTAAAAAGTTGATATCACTATTTTATAACTTACAGTCATTTCTAATACATAATTTCAGTAATATTATATCTTAAAATATTATTTTATAATTAATAAAATTTTTTATATTAATTTTTATTTATTCAACCCGTGTAACACACGGGTTACATAGCTAGTTAGTTAATAATCTATGATTAGACCTTAATTACGAGTTGGTCCACGTGATATGTTCGTATTGTAAAATTAATCTTGTTGTTTAAGAAATTACATTATCGGTTTCCTCTTTTTATCAAATCGTAACACATGTGACCTCCTCTTCGGCGTCCCTTTTGACATGCATGTTCCAGTGTTCTAACTTCGCCGTTGTCACCGATTAAGCCTTACGACCTTTGATTGGTCTTCTAACCTCTATTACGGTGGCATGTAGATTAGGGTTCATGGTTGTTGCTGGTGACGATGACCATCGAATTAAACCTACATCTGTGTTTGATTCTTGCGGCTGCTAGATTACTCCTTTTTCATTATGCATGTCCTTAATGTAAATAACATAGTGTAAAATTCATGAGTAGTGTACTTCCATTCCAATGATATCTATGCTAATTTGACTGATCAAACGAGAGAGTGGGAATTTTTCTTTTTTCAGAACGCTTAGATGTTATCTATCTATCCTATCTCGTCTAATTTAAACCATAACTTATTACATTAACCCGTCATATACTACAAGGCTCAACCAGTAACCTCAAGTGAAATTTCATCACTCTAACTTCAAATGACTTTATCATTAGACCTAACCTTTAAAAAACAGAACATATATTGTGTTTGTTTGTTAATTAAATCACAACACTACAAATAAAGAGAATAAATAATTTAATCGAATTGTACTATAATAACTGAGGCATTAATAATTGGGAATCAACACTATTTATATTTTAACATGGATAACAGATTATTTTATAACTAAAATAGAATATGCGAAAGTTTTCAGATGATTATATCTATAAAGTCAAGTTTTAATATGTCTGGTCGTTAAACATATACGTATTAAATATATAAAAAGAATATTAAGTAAGGATGCTACATCTAACGTATGCTAAAAAAACAAGAAATTACACTTCATATGTTGTCATTTTACACATGCAATCTCCAAAACAATATAACAATACCGGTAGTGTTCATTTTACATTTTTACTTTATTCATTTAGCATAAAATTGTTCACCTCGCGCCCAACACTTGCTCATGTATCGGTTACGCGCCATGTATGATGCTGTCACATCACACTTGTATTGTTAAAGTATCGTATTACAACGTCATTCCCTTTTATTTTAAAATAATATTTATATATTTTAATTTTTAAATGAAAATTACAACATAGAATCGAGTGTTATTATGTTTAATTCAGTATTGCCATACAATATTGCTATAATTTTGGAAAAAATATTTATTATTATTTTTTTTTATTTTGATGTCTTTATAAAGAACTGGTTGCAATTAAAGTCTGGTATCCTAAAATCTTTTTCCTTCTAGCTATAGATGTTTCAAAATAATTGTGTTTTCCAAAACAAACGTTACATATTTGTACGAAGAGAAAAGTATTTTTGATAAAACTAAGTACTTTCATACATTTAAAGAGCATTTTGTGAAATATAGATAAGTCGGCACATACCGTTGATTTACAACCACAACCCATGAATAATATATTGAATGTTTGAAATTATAGTGGTGTTTAGATTAAATTAATTTAGATTTATAATTACACTCTCTTGTTTTTACAAACATTAAGAAGACAAAGAACCTTTATGAGATATAAAGTAGGTCGGCATAAAAAACAAGCTATGCTTCTAACAACAATTCTTTTGTGACATCTAATTTTACCAAACCTTCTACCTACAAATATTTAACCTCAGTGAGAAATGAATCGTATCATTAGACTATTAAATTTTTTAGTGTCTTGATTCAGTGGCAAATTCTATTTGAAATATATATTTTTTTTTGAAAAAATACACATGTATTTCATAAATAAAATTTAAAACCTCTTTTTCACGTTTTAATCTTATTGTAACACGTTAGTATTGACACAAATTTATGTTTTCATCCAGTGGCGGCGCTTGAACATCCCCGTTAGTATTGACACAAAGGGGGGCGGCGCCCCCCGGCCCCCACAATCCTCCGCCCCTGTTTCCATCTTTGGAGATCACAAATCCGTTATTTTTATAAAAATATTTTGTAAAAATATTTACAAAATTGGAGCATTTTACATGTTCCTCACTTCCTCGTATTGTTTATTCACAAACATCTTATATTTATAATAGAGTAAAGTTGAAATTTGTAAGAAAAGTTAGATTTCGCTCCACCTATTTACATAGATAGCAAAGTAAAACTATAAAGTAAATAAAAAATTAAAAATAATATTTCAATTTTAGACTCTAATAAAAGATTAAAAAATAATCAAATTTAATGTGTAACTTATATAAAAATTATATATAGAAGTGATTTAAGTTTTTAAAACAAACGAGAATGATGTGGGTACAAAGTGGCAGCAGAATCTGGCAAGCGAAATGCCACATGTCACAAGGTAGTTGGTTCCTCATTTAAAAAAAAGTAAAAGAAAAATTAAACGCCATTTTGATAATCATATAAGCATTTTCACGAGTTTTCTAAAAAAACTATATGTAGGATTCGAGGTCACAGGAGATGAGACGTAAGGTACACCTTATCAAATACGATGCAAGAGATATGCTCCAACGATTCAGCACAGATCGTTTTTAAGCCTGCACCAAACCAATACCGAAGTGAAGTTTCGATTATGGAATATAGCTAACCGATCAGTGTTTGATTAATCGAAACTATCTTTGGAGTGAGTTCCATATAGTTATCTAACCTAGGCTATCCCATAGTAAAACAAGTGATTTCTTGAAAAGTAGGTAAATTTTATACTCATCAATAGCATAAATCGATCCATTGGTTAGTTTCGTGTCCATAACCAAACCATCAGATATGTTTATGTCAGTCTCATCAGATGTCAGTTTGTTTATTGATCATTGGTTAGAGTATAGGTAGAAGCTAGCAAGACTTATACCATCATGTGTGACAAAAGGTGTTTGTTGTGGTCAAGTACGTTTTTTAGGGATGTTTATCGGATCGGATAACGGATTATTCGGATTATTCAGATTATTCGAATTGGATTATTCGGATTTGAAATTTCAGAACCCTATCCGAAATCCGATCCGATCCGAATAAGGATTTTTCTATCCGATGAATTCAATTCGGATCGAATTTGGATATATCCAAATAATCCCAATTTATCTGAATTATCAGAATAAACCAAATAACAATTTTTTTCTTTTTTTCTATATATTTATTTTTTTGCTAATTTTATATTCTTTCCATTTTATAAGTTGGAAATCACAATAAAAGATATAGAACTAAAAAAATAAAATTTGACTTGTCCACAAATTCAAATTTTAGAACATAATAGGCTATTGGATGGAATCCGAATATTAAAATCTCTAATTTAGAACGGCGGTCGATTATAGCATAATTATTTAGGATTATGACTATAATGTGTAAAGATTCTTGTGTATTGAGTTGAAAACATAATATATAGTTGAGTAATGAGTGTTGGGCTAGAAACATAGTTGAAGTCTTATTCGGATTAATCGGAAGTCCGAATAAACCGAATAACCCGAATAAAAAAATTGTGATATCCGAAATCCGATCCGAAATCCGAATAAGGAATTCGGATTCGGATGAGATCCGATCCGAATATCCGAATAAGAATTCGGATCGATTTATTCGTATTCGGTTACGGATCGGATTTCGGGTATTTTCGGATTTTGAATTTTTTGAACACCCCTATGTTTTTGAGCCTCAAACCGTCACTGCAATCAAATCATCTGCATCAAAGAAACTTCTCCTACATC
The DNA here is from genome assembly GCA_024085815.1 of Flaveria linearis. Classification (NCBI taxonomy): domain Eukaryota; kingdom Viridiplantae; phylum Streptophyta; class Magnoliopsida; order Asterales; family Asteraceae; genus Flaveria; species Flaveria linearis. The sequence continues at coordinate 100,466,430 of CM044002.1, read as the reverse complement.
AACTACACTCATCCACATCAAAACAACACCTACTTGACCATTGTTTACCGCCCAAACGACACCAAAAGCCTCACCCAAACCATGCTCCAAACCCGCACGTTCACTTATCAAAAATCACACCCACACAGCCACGGATTGCAAGTGCACAACAACGAACCAAATGCGGTTGAAAGACATAAATGGTGCCCGCCTTGGTGTTTTCTTTCCGTTCATGAGGGCAAGAACATTTTAATCAAAGTACTGTAAGTAATTTGCATCAAGAAATATAAAGAGAAAATTGAAACAAGTTATTATCTTTCTTACCTTATATTTTTTTGAGAATATTTGCCTACAATTATCAAAAAAAAAAAAAAAAAAAAAAAAAAAAAAAAAAAAACACTTAAGAGATTGACCATCTTGAGTAGGTCGTATTAGGAGGCGCCAAAGAAACTAACAGTTACTCCAATAATCATCACCGCCTCTATTTTGATTGATTTATAAGGCTATCCAATCTTTACAATAATTTGATAGTAGTCACATTTTCACTTGTAGAAAGAACAAGTTGAGAATTTAGATTATAGGATAATGATGATTTTAGTCCTTATGGCTTGACTTGTTTAATCATTTCAATCCAAGAAAAAAAAAATCTTTTAACATACCATGCCAACTTGCCCAAGAGGTTGCTTTTCTTTTGATAATTTTAGCTTCTAACACTAACTTTATAAATTATTTTAGTGAGTGTCTTTTTGTCCTTTTATACCTAAGGGACTATTTATCTTTGTTAAGTAAATTTATTTAACATTTAACACTTCAAAGGGTTGTTAATGTAATTTACTTAAAAGATGGGACCCACACAAAATTTAAAACTTGCTCAGTGCTGTTTATTGGCCAAACATAAACCAAGTCCAATGGCTAGACAATGGTGACAAAAGGGTGTAAGCAAACCAAGCTAACTCGCAAGCTATTCAGAATCGACTCGAAAAATACTCGAATCGAGCCGAGTTTACACGAGCTCGAGCTCACATTATGGTTCGTTTACTAAACAAACTCGAGCCCAAGCTTCAGGTATCAAGCTCGAGCCAGCGCGCGAGTCTAAACAAGCTTTTCGTTTAACAACGAACAAGCCAAGCTCGAACTTAAAGAATTTCTAATGAACAGAGCTCGAGCATTAGAAATAAAACTACAAACGAGCCTAGCTCGACTCGAGCTTTCTAAAACCAAAACAAGCCGAACTCGAGCCTAACCAAGCACGGGCTCGGTTCGTTTACACCCCTAAACAGACCGACAGAAACTGGTTAAATCCATAAAATTGTAAACTCAAGTCAGATGACAAGAATTTTCAGATTGATTAGACCAAATAACGGATGAAATGAACCTCAAATGATGTAAATCCAGTTAGGGGTAACGAATAGATACAAATCTACAATATAAAAATTACCACTCGAGCAACTCGTTGGGCAATTCTAGAATTGAATCAAGATACAATAGGCACCACCTAGTTCTAATCTAGACTATCAGAACACCATAAAATATGAACACTTGAACTAACATGGCAGAATTAATCTAACTCAAAAATCCATTAAGAAGATTAATCTAAGAACTTCATTCATAAAAAATAATCTCCTCCAAGGCTGCCAAAATATATATATATATATATGCATGTACTTGAATGACAAAAAACAAACTGAAAAATGATAACTGACCCACTAACTCCATGTACTAGATATGTGGCCAACGTTTTAATTATATAACAAAACAAATAAATGGAAATAAAATAAAATAAAAGATGCAGGGATGAATAATTTAAAACATTGGTCATCATGTGGTACTGGGTTACTTTGCATGGAGTTCCCACATGGATATATAACAGGTCTCACCTTCAAACTTGGGTTTCTGCCTTTAACCCTTGAACACCACCTACCCATCACAAGTTGCATTTAACCTATCTAGTTGGTTAGCAAAGATCTGATAGGATCCGTAAGTTTCTCGGTGATGGGTTCTCACGATTATTAAAAATAAATAAATAAATAAATAAAAAGACGTTTGGATTTTGTTCCAAGGAGAAGAATATCCAGCAATATCATCCTCAAGGATTGATGAATTATCATAGAAATACATTGGCAACCTAAGATAACAAGACGTATTTTGAATCAAACATCGCATAAAACCTATAATCATAATTTTGGTAACCAAAATATATACCAAAAAAGTGAAAAAAAAAATTGAAATAAATACACGACAGTAAGCCTGCAAAATGTCAGTAAATGATTTCATATATATATGTGATAAATCAATCAAGATATGGCATGGCATTGGGTCCAATGGTAAAGTCATTGGAGTTAAGAGTGGTGAAACTCCCCTTGAGATCAAGGGTTCGAGCCCCGTCTAGAGTCTAGACAGGTTTGTGTAAATTAATTTTGGTGTAAAATTAGGAGTAGGTTAGATGTGTGTGTAAGGAGTTGTTAAAAAAATTGTCTGATTCTAAATTCAAATAAACTGGGAAAGTCATTTGAATTGTATGAGACCAAAATCCAATTTTGTAGTAGCCTAACATCAAATGACCTTACATAAGATGATTTGATGTTAATATGTTATCAACCTTTAAAACAAGAAGTTATGTGGAAACGTGGAATGAAAATACATACAAAAGCAAGCAGGCACTTCAGTAGAGTTAATCTTGCTTCTCTTACTAGACCTAGAGCAACTCCAGCAGAGAATGGAAGTTCATACAAGATCTGACAGTGGGCCATTTCTAATAATATTCTATAATATATGTATGTATATGCATGACAGTCACATTAGTGAAACGATAATAATAAGATTCACATGTTTCAAGTTCAGTGAGTGAACATCAACAAATATCAGAGTTTAGCATAGTATCATCAAGACTGCACTAATGATCTAACATATGACTAATCTCATATTTGTGATTGATTCCCCGTCGGTTGACAATATGGGTCTTTCAAGTATTGCAGGATGTGAGCTTCCATAGTCTATAAACTTAACATATGCATGTAGAACGGTTGTATCATATCATGTGAAAAAAGGGTAATAAGATCTGCAATTTTTCAAATTCAGTGAATCTGTTAATGAATATTTACAAATTTTATAGTTTAGTATACGATCGCTAAAACTGGCTTACTTACTACTAATGGCACATCTATTATCAACTCTCCATTGGTTCTCAAATCATTTACCTGTAATAGATTCTCTCAGGCACAAGAAAAAAAATTAACTTCCACAATTTACAGATTTAATACATAAATAAACATACACACACATGTGTGTGTAATGCAATGCATGTATTAACTCATGAAAAATGAGGGTGATAAAAATCACAAAGTTTCAAACTCAGTGAGTAAACATTAACAATTTTTGTACATTAGCATAGGGTCATTAAAACTATCCTAACTTATTACTAATTTCATATCTGTGATTTGTTCCCCATTGGTTGACAATGTGGATCCTCCGAAGTATTACAAGATGTGAATTTCCACATTATATCAATTAAGATTCACAACATTCAGTGAGTGAACTTCACATTTTCATAGTTTAACATAGCATCCTAAATCTTCTATGATCCTTTAACTATTACAAGATGTAGACTCCCATCTCTTCAAGCATTATTAGCGATAAGCAAATACAGTAAGCGATCAAGCAAACGATAAGTGAAAGCTAACACCTTTAACAACAAGAGGTTCAAAGAGGCTTTTAAAAATAAAATGTAAATATCTTCTAATTCTATAGAAGTTCAGTTAATACATGACAGATGACAAAAGAAACATCTTATAGCAACTTAAAAACCTGAAGAGACAACTCGAATCAAAATTTCTTTCTTACACAACCATATAATCAGATCAAAGTATATAAAAGATCAAAGAAAAACAAGCATTTCAAAATATAGGGTGATCAGATTCACACTGACCTGCCCTCAATCAAGATCTTCTTGTCTAGCATGACCCCCACTCCCCTGATTACCATCTCCTGAACTGTTGTTCCCTGATCCACTATTGCTCGTCTCAGCCGATGCACCATACCCCGCAAAAGGCCATGGTAGGTTTATCCTAAACCTCCTCTCGGCCGCCCTCGGAGTCAAAGGATTACCATGAGAACCACCACCACCAGAGGCCACACCGCCTGCACCTGTTTGACGGGACCTACTCTCGTAATCCGGATCATCCGTGGGCAACTCATACCGACAAACAGGACACGAGTTATGCAACTCCAACCACGGCAAAATACAATCTTGATGATACATATGCTTACAAGGCAACTGCTTAACACCCTCATCAAGTTCAAAACTATCTTTACACACCGCACAATCCGAGTAATCCGACTCCATCAACTCCTTACTAATTCTAACATTAGGAAGGTTTTCAACAACCGTTTTCGACGCAGGGGGTGTTCCATACCGATTAGGATCATTTTCAGCAAGCTGCTGAATCAACTGTTCCAACCCAGGGCCAATGAAGTAATCACCAAGATTCGACGGAAGCCGAAACCCCGAGGGATCACCACCATCCGTACTATTCTCAATAACAAACTGTATATTCGCACCACCAGCTCGTAAACTACCGAGGTAATTCTGCAGAAACGCAAAGGGATTAAACTCACCGGAGTTCTGACCACCGCGGGCCGCCGGACTACCGAACAAAGCCGAGAGGTCCGCCGGAGACTGAAAGTCGCCGATCGGGCCGCCGGAGCGGGAGGCGGAGGAGAAGACGATGGGGAAGCCGGTGGAGAAGGAGGCGAAGGGCGAATCGTCTTCGAAGAGGAATGGATTTTGGGGATTAGGGTTAGGGTTAGGGTTTTCGTATTCTTCGATGAATCCACCGTTGCAATTGGGGCAAAGGAGTTCGGTGGAGGCGGTGGAGGTGACAGTGACCGTACGGTTGCACTGGTGGCAGAAGTAGAGGTGGGACAGCGCGCCGGCGCCGGCGCCGCCGGTGGAGACTCCTGATGACATTGGTGAAGAAGATTGTTCAGATGGTGATGGTGGTTTTACAGTGAAGAGGTTTGATGATGGTACGGTGTGTTGTATTTCTTCTTTCTTCTTATCAACTCTTTTATACGCTTGTGTTGTGTTAAGGTGTTATATGACATAAAACAAAAATACTTGGTATATCCAACTAAAAAGCTGACTCTGAAAATTTGACTTGAATCCGATCCGCATCAGTATTTAAAACCGTTTTGATGTTGAACCAGGGGTCGGACCGGTTGAACGGTTTTGCTATTTATATTTTTAGACGTTAATTACTATAGTTTTAGAGTATATTTTGGAATTTATTTTGCATTTTTTGCATGTATTTTTTATTTATTTCATATAATAGTAGTTTTTACGGGATGAAATCTACTTTGGTGTGTTTTAGTTGGTTTTGTAGGTTTATGCAATTGAAAGGAAAAAAAGGCTTAAAGAAATATTATTAAGAAAAATCTTGAATTTAAAAAAAGTGCTGGAAATTTTCTATTTTGTAGGAATTATTATTGGAGATGATTATCCATAGATTTATTAAATAAAAATAAAAGGATAAACAACAAGAAAGCCTAAAAATATGAATCTAGAAGTTAAAGGGTGAGGATAAATAGAAGAGGGCCGGAAAAAAGGTGCATCTTGAAGAAGCTTGAAGACTCTATTTTGGCAATCAAGTTCAAGGAATCAAGGAGAAATAACAATTTAGGTTCTTTTTGTTGGCTTTCGATTCGTAAGTTTTATTTTATTTTAGTTATGATTGATCTAGTCGTCATGTCCGGCTAGAACAATCTTAGTTTTAACATTAAGGTTAAATTTCTTTGATTTGATTTGAACTTATGTAAATCATTTATGAGATATTTTTATTTTAATGATTTGTTTATTTGATTCTTGATCTTAAACCCGGATCTAATCTGGTATATATTAGATTGTTAATAAAATTGGTCACTTTATTAATTTTTCTAATAAAGTTTTTCAAGATTAAAACCCTAATAAAGTTTTGATTTTTGATATAAGGAACAATTGACGGTTTGAGTTTGTCTATGAATTCATTCTCGTTATAGAATCACACAATCTAGTTAAGCATACCGAACGGCGTGTGTGTTTAATTATAATTGATACTTTATAGTTGCAACCAGCAGACTAAGATCCGAACGACGTGAGCTTAGAGTAGCGGGTTGACTCTAATCAACGAACTGTGATTGATTAGACATTAGATATGGTGGATATCCGAACGGCGTGATGTCTAGTATCGATAAAAATCATTAATTAAAAATAGTCATTGCAGCGTAATCGCTAATGATCGTAAACCAAATCGAATCAAGAAATTACCTTAATGTTGGAATTAGTGTTAATATTTGAATTAATTTCGCCATTTAATTAACGTCTTTATTAATCCCTCTTTCATAATTAAAAAAGAGTTAATTTCGGTTTTGGTCCCTGTGTTTTGCAAATTGACTCCACTTGAGTACCAACGTTTATTTTGTCTCCATTTGAGTACCAAATTTTAAAAAAGTTGTCTGTTTCAGTCCAAATTTCTAACGGTGTTAACATTTTCTGTTAGATTTTTGTAAAAAGACCAAAATACCCCTAAGGGCTATAAAAATATCACCATCTCCACCACACACCACATACCACCACCACCACCACACACCACCGCCACCACACACCACCGCCACCACACACCACCGCCACCACACACCACCGCCACCACACACCACCGCCACCACACACCACCGCCACCACACACCACCGCCACCACACACCACCGCCGGCACACTCCACCGCCATACACCACCGCCACCACACACCACCTCCGACACACTCCACCACCACACACCATCGAATAGAAAATGTTACCCCTCGCTGCATTTCCAGCAGCTGTCTTCTTCGGTAACACACCACCGCCGGCACACTCCACCGCCACACACCACCGCCACCACGCACCACCGCCGACACACTCCACCACCACACACCATCGAATAGAAAATGTTACCCCTCGCTGCATTTCCAGCAGCTGTCTTCTTCGGTAACAAAACAGGGTTAATGTTCGGAAGAACACCACCATGAGCAATCGTCACCCCCGCTAACAATTTCCCCAACTCATCATCGTTCCTAATCGCCAAAAGCACATGCCTTGGGATTATCCTGTTCTTCTTGTTATCCCTCGTTGCATTTCCAGCCAACTCCAAAACCTAAATCCAAAAGATTCAAAACCCATTAGATTGTGATTAAAACAAACCCAAATCAACAAAAGGATCAGAAACAGATGACCTAAACCCTAACCTCATCGACACCAGATCAAACTGCACCAAATTATCCTCCATCTGACGCCCTCCGATCACCACCAAGTTCCTTGTCCTCTCACCCATAGCGAACCAGCACCACCCGCCGCCTCACAACCGTCGCCCCCTTCGCACAACCACACCTGCGAACTGTCTGATTGCAACCATCACTATCTCTGACCGACACCAACCTCATCTCTGTCGACCTTCGAATTCGACCCATTGAACCCCCAAATCACCTTCAACCGACCGCAACCACTTGAACTTCGATCGAAAATTCTTGATTTCGGGTTCACCGGAGTTGAGAGATCGAGAGAGGCAGAGCATCGAGAGATTAAGAGTGAGTTGGACCTTCCTGATCGGAGGGGAGGCTTTGGATCCATTTTTGTTCAGGATTTGGACCTTCCTGATCGGAGTGTGTCGGCGATGGTGTGTGGTGGCTGTGGTGTGTGGTGGCGGTGGTGTGTGGTGGCGGTGGTGTGTGGTGGCGGTGGTGTGTGGTGGCGGTTGTCACACCCCAACCTTGACGGCGGAATCGTCGAGGCGTGAGAGTTACGATTGTTCACAGCCACATAACGCTATTATTAGTTCCAAATATATTAATCAAGATTCAATTGTAACAATACAAGTAATTGTTCAAGCAAAGATACATCCAGAATACAAGTATAAAAGTATCCACATCATTCGTTTATTTCTCTAAGTCCAATCCTAAATGTGATAAGCTTCAAAGAGTAACCTGAAACATGTTAAAAATAAAAGGTCAACATAAAAATGTTGGTGAGCATTCTATAGTTTTAAATACATAAGTATATAAAGATGGCAATTCAAGTTATAAGTTAGTGAATAAAGTGATTAGGGATGTTATGAACAATGCAACAATCAAACCTCGACAATGTTTTACAAGTATCAAACGACGTTAATATTCTATTAACGTTAAAAGTATATACGATCAGCTAAGTGTACTTGGATCAACCAAGCAGGCTTGTCTTACCCATAGATCTATGACTTCGCTGGGCTAGCAATAGTTAATGATTGTACATATAACGCCATAACATGGTAACCACAAAAGTTCAACTAACCACAACTTTAAGTAAATTGCCATAAGTTTACAAGTCTCGAATAAGTTTATAAGTGCAATGATACAAGTTAACATGTTTCACCCCAAAGTGTGAAAATAAGAAAAAGGGGTATAGAAATACTCACTTGGTGATTAAGTATATGAATGACGATTATTAAGAAATATTGTTAAACGTTCCAACGCAGTCCTTCACAAGGTACCTGTATATATATATTCATTTTTTATAAGCGTTGAGTTAATATTAATATTAAAGTTCTAACGAGAACTAGAGTTTCAATAAAGTTATGGGGTTTTGTCCAGTAAATATATTTATATAATGAAATTGTTTATATTTTGATTAAGTGGAAAGAATTATACCATTTAATCATTTTTTAAATATTTAAGAGTAATTAAGCGTATTAATTGATAAGGTTTAAGTATAACATACAAATAAATTTTGTAATCTTTAAACAATGTCTAATAATGACTAAAATAACATATTGACCAATAACATTTTGTTAACCTAAACTATTAGTTGAAATGCGTTTATAAGTAAACCTAAAATAACTCTTGTATATAATTTGTGAATTTATAAAATATACATTTTATCAGGATTAATTTATAATTAAAGATAATATGTTGTCAAGTAACAATTTAACGATTTTTAACTATTATTTAAAGTCTACTTTATAAAATAACTCAAAGTTTTACCTTCGTAATTAAATTGTGAAATTATAAGGAAATATATATATATATATATATATATATATAATTGCAATTATCATGATTATTATAAAAAATAGCTATTTATAATGTTTTATATAACAAATAAATTTACAGAAAATATCTCCCTGGTTTAAAATACACGAAGTTTATGAAAATAATCTTTTATAATTTTTAGAATTTTTTTATATATTTTAAAGCTGCAAAAACGTTTTTAAAAAAATGTTGGAGGTCACTGGGTTCGAACCCATGACCTCTAAGTAGGGAAGTGAGCATGGAACCGGTGAACCAAAGGGCCGTGGCCGCGAAAAGATTGGTTTCCAAATTGTTTTAAACACTATTTCAATCAAACCCCAATTCCATACAAGCCCTAGTTCGAATCCAGAACAAATTGAACACGAATTCGGTTTTGTAACCATCTGAAATCATGGGGCTTTTGATCCCCATGTGAAAACGAGTGTTTGGGTGTTTTCAATTACCAGTATGATGACGAATTGGTGATGAACTAAACAAGAACAGGTCGCGGTTGTATGGAATCCCAAATGTTGATCAAATCTTGATGAAACTCGAATTAACTACATAGAAAGCTTCGAATGGTGCTAAGGGTTGAAAGACCTCTATTAATTTCAGGTTTAGAAGTGTAGAAGGTGGTGTTCGATAGAGTTGCAGGACGATGATGAAGACGATGATCGAATTGGATGTTTGGATGTGTTTCAGATGCAATTGTAAGTGTAGACTGATTAGTTACATTTATAGCATTGTTTGTGTGTGTTTAATTCGATTATAGTAGTGTGTTTAATGCGATTCAAGTCTGTAAAAGTTGCCGACAATCACGCGGGTGTTAGATCGCACTTTCAGATCGAATTTTTCAAATTGTTGTGGGGTTTGAGTTCGAATCTTGCATGTGAGGGTGTCGGGACGGTTTGATTGGTTTAAAACCGTGTAGAATCGGTGTTTTTGGCCTCGCCGGAGGCTCGCCGGAGGGTGGCCGGAGCTTGGCCGGATTCACGGGGGCGGTGAGGGCTGTTTGTGTAATTTTTATAATTACACTTTCAGTCCCTGCGGTTTGAATTTATTTATTTTTAGTTTTTAAACTTCTTTTAAAGTTTCGAAAATTGCAATCTTAACCCCCTAGACTTTATTATTACTATTATTATTATTATCCTTATTATTATTATTCTTATTCTTATTATTATTATTACTATTGTTATAATTATTATTAGTATCTTTATTATTATAATTATTATGATTATTGGAATTTAAATTAAATTTAATTTTTAAATAAATAATAAATAAATCAATAAATAAATAAATGAATGAATAAATGAATAAGTAAATAATTAAATAAATAGATAAACAAATAGATAATTATATAAATACAAATAAAATTTATACGAGATGTTACAGTCTCCCCTACTTCAGGAAATTTCGTCCCGAAATTTATTCATAAGGAGGCTGAAATGAAAAGATGAGGGTTCAAAGTGTTATTAGTGTAACGTTGATACAAGTATTGTGTTTGTTAAGATTAAAGATTAACTTTAGTATGAGGAAAATCGTTGTAATGGGTTTTCAGCATAAGTGTGGTTTTGAGGGAAAGACATTCAGAAAGATTACTAGAGGTTGTTATATGGGGTTCAAAGATGGCCCAAGAAATGACACAATAATAAGAATTGCATTGATCAACGAAGATAACGTTCGCGATTGGATTAAAATTTAAATAATTCAGGATATAACTGATAAAGAGAAACACAAGTAGCTTTCCAAGTACGGCTTGCACATGCGGTTCATCAAATTCATAATCACAGCTGAGAACATTCGTGTGGCTAGGAAGCCATGAACACAAATTAGTAATGTCTTTATTTGGCAGGAAGGTTGTTTAGGAAGCTATCATTACGCAATCAGGTTTTAATGATAACTCAAAATGAAAGTTGATAAATAGGGAATAAATGGTACGATGTAGCTAGATCGAGTCAAAATATGAAGATAAAGGGAAAGAATTTGATTTAAGTATTTACATGCTTCAAGCTTGGAATCAAAATCAACCTAAAACAATCGGGTCTAGTTCAGAGATCATGCTTTGGCTTGATAGGTCGAATTACCAACATTGATTCACCCACCCTTCAAGTTACTACATGCTTCTCGGCACTTGATTACAACCATGGTAAGTTGAAGATCAAGAAATAAGAATAGTCATCAAGGTATGGTTTTCACTCCTAACTTGATGGTGTATTCCCAAGATATGACCATTAACTTACCAATCAAAAAGTTCGATCCCAACTCATTGTTGAGGATCTACAGAAATAAGACGAGGTAACTCACCATTAAGGTAAGGGAAGTCACTCCTATCTTAACGATGAAGTTTTTCAAAAACAAAATATAACAGGATGAACTTCTTCATCAAAATCCAGAATTCACTCCTACTTTGATGAGATCGTTTCATTTGAGAGTATACAATCCATAAAAATGAAATTATCATCAAGGTATGGAATTCACGCCTATCTTGATGATTGAGCTTCATAATAACAAGGTATGGAAATCAAGCCTTATGGTTTGTATTCTATAACTATTTCAGTACAATATACTAACAGAGTTAGATTTTTCAGTTATTTTTAATAAAATGACCAAACTGCCCTTGGACTGAAATGGTTATTTTTTAATAACCTCAGGGACCAAAAATGTAATTTACTCTCTCACACAAACATATTATATATATATATTATATAAAAATATATTTATATATATATATATATTATAATATTATTTATTTTGTATTATATATATATATATATATATATATTTATATATTATATTATATAAAAATATATTATATTATTTATTTTGTATTATATATATATTATATTATATATTATATTATATTATATTATATTATATATATGTATAGATGCACGAAATGTTTTTATTTTTACTTTTTAAAGTTTTTTAAATACTAAGCTTAATTTTAAATCGCTCGGTTATAAAGTCGTATTTAAACATTCATGTTATCTATCGGAAAATTTAAAAGCGTTTGGCTTATTATACTTTTATTTGAACGGTTAAACTTACTTAAACATCCTTGATCCTTTTAATCTTTTTTATTTATTTAAACCACAAAGTCTTTTTAACTGTTATTTTATTTAATATTTTTTTAATCGTTCGATTCTATAAGCTTCTTTTTAATTTTTTTGTATTTATACATATTTTTAATTATTTGGCTCGTTTAAATGTAATTTATCGCTCTTTTATTTGAACGTATTTTTACTATTTGTTTATTAAAAAGCTTTCTTTTTCAAACTAACCTGTTAAAATTATTTAACCTGTTTGACTAATATATGTGTGTATATGTTAAAATATTTTTATTTTTTATTTTTTAAAGTTTTAAAAATATATTTTTAAACCGTTTGGATTTTAAACTGATAAGTTAATTACTAAAAAACATTTTTTAAGTGTTTATAAACCATTTGGTTTTCAAACATCACTCTTTATACAATGGTTTTTAAAATTTAAAAGGTTGGTTTTTTAAACAATTTTTAAAATCACTAATCTTCAAATTGTTCGGCTTTAAAATCTTTCGGCTTTTTAAACATATTTTTTTGTAATCATTCGGCTTTTTAAACTTATTTTTTAATCGTTCATCTTACTTAAATGTCTTTTAAAATCTTTTCGCTTTTCAAATGTTTTGTTTAAATAGCTTTTTAAACCGTTCAACAAATTAAACTTTGTTCTAAACTTGTTTGCCTTATTTGAACGTCTTTCAAATCGATTGTTATTCAAACGCAATTAAAAATATGTATAAATATAAAAAAATTTAAAAAGTTTAAATAAACTAAACACATATAATTTTAATATCGTAAAAGCCCTAATTGTAATAATCAAAACTCAAGTTAATCCTTAAAATAATACAAATGACATAAATTTATGACAAAGAATCAAAAAGAGAAAAAAGATGTTTTAATAAAATGAATTGTTGAAAAAGAAAGCATTTTAATAAACGAATAGTAAAAAGACGTTCAAATAAAAGAACGTGATAAAATTACGTTTAAACTAGCCGAATAATTGAAAACATGTATAAATACAAAAAATTTAAAAAGAAGCGTAATAGAATTGAGCGATTAAAAAACGCGTTTAAATAAATAACAATTAAAAAATAATTTGCGGTTTAAATAAAACAAATAGATTAAAAGGACATTTAAGTAGCTTAACAATTTAAATAAAAAGTATAATAATGTGACACCTCACAAAATCAAGCAAAGAACATTGTGAGTTACTGTCACATTAGTGTGACAGTTCAGATGATACAGATGGAGTTAATGAACAAAGTTTTAGAAACATTCAAGATATTCCCAAATCAGAAAGAAAACCTAAGATTCTTCTTGTTGAAGATCATGTGGTGAATGTGATGGTATGTAGTATCTGTCACCAATAGACTGTCAATCAACATCAAGATCGTGAACTCGTCGTGGTTATTAACGATCCTCACGTATGTTATAATTTATTTATCGTGTTAACCGAAATATATTCGTGTACATGTTCTATGTGTGTTAACGATCCTTATGTATTTATCATATGTATATATATATATCGTTCTGGTTGAAACTCTCGTATACCCGTTCATGTTAATAAAAAAATAATAATAATAATAATAATAATACATAATAATAATAATCATAATGATAATAATAACAATAATAATAATAACAATAATACTAATAATACTAATACTAATAATATTAATAATGATAATAATAATAAGAATAATAATAATAAAAATAAATAAATTCAGGGGGGCTGTTTGATATTTTTGAAACTTAAAAATGAAGTTTATAACATAAAATAACAAAAATCAAACTGCAGGGACTAAACTTGTAAAATTTCAAATTACATAACCAACCCCCCGTCCAAAACCCGTGATTCCGGCAGCACTGTTCCGGCGAAGTCCGGTGACAGCTCCGGCGACCACCAAAATCGAATAAAAACTTGATTTTAATAGCCCAAATTACTTTGAACCGCTTCGTGAACAAGATTCGAACCATAAACACCACCAAAACGCGTATAACGGCCGATTAATCGGCTAAAACCTTTTTCCACTTTATCAATCGACCGTTCAACGGCTAAGTAACCCACTCACGAAGCACTTTAATCAAATTGAGACCGTTAACTCGAACTTTAGCATCCTAAGAATCGAATACTACTGACAATTCGTCAAAACACACACAAATCGAACCAAATTGATTACCACCTCTGCCGCGACCTGCAACTCAATCAACTGCCACTCTCCGAACATCGTAAACCCAAAATAGCATCGGGATTTCAATATCATCATCAATCGAAGCTTTCTGTACGCGCAATTGATTTTCATCAAGTATTGATCAACATTCGATTGCAACCTGTACCGCGGCTTGTTCTTAAACTGTTCTTATCGACAACTCAACCAAATCAGGTAATTAAACACTCTAATATACTCGTTTTCATACAAGGATTAAAAGCCCCATGATCTTAACTGTTATTAATATCGAATTCGTGTCCAATTGAACCCAAATCGAATTAGGGTTTCGGGGATTTAGGGGAAGCTAGGTTACTCAGCTTAAAAACAAATCGAATGGAGATCCATTGCGGCCACGGCCCTCTGGTTCACTGGTAAACGAGTGTGTTCGGGTGTTGCAGGTCCCGGGTTCGAACCCGGTTACCTGCAAACATTTTTTTTAAAGCTTTTTAAACCTTTAAAAATTATGGAAAATTTTCTAAAAATCATAAAATAAATTTTATAAGTTTTCCTTATTTAAACCTTACAAAAATCATTTTCTGTAAATTCATTTTATTTGAAAAACCTTAATAATCTTTATAAAATATTAGTTATAAATATTACAAATAATGATTTTTATAAAAATAAACATTATATTGCATTTAATTATGAATAATCATGGAAAACCAGAGAAATTATACAATATATATTTTCATAAATCATTTATAAATATAATTATAGGTTATATTTTATACTTATAATTAAAAAAAAGTATTATTGTATTATACGAATATAAAGAATACATACATATACCTCTTTCGAATAAATAAAAAAAAAATAAATACAAACAATTTCATTACTTGTCCAAAATCCCACAATTCGATCTAAATCCTAATATCATTAGGTATAAAATCAAACACAAGTAAATATAATTAATCGTGGACATCAAACCGAACCGACTCGAATTCAATCAAACATATCTATTCACACTGAGTATGTTTTAAAGGATTAGTTATAATCAATAATAGGTATTGATCGTATCTGAACGTGCATTGCTTGATTCTGTGAAGTCTTTGTGCATTACAACAATTCAAGGTGAGTTTCGTGGCCCCTTTTTATGCTTATACAAGTTTCAATGTTTTCAATCAAATTGGGGGAAAAGTATGCTCACCCGTTTTCAATGCTGTACATTGTATATTCTGTTTTCATTCTTGGAATCAATGTGATACTGTTTTGCATGCATACATGGTGTTAATCTATGGAAAACTCAAACAACCATTAATTCCCGGGTTTGGGAACCAACGGTTAGGTATTGGTAGTACTACTGGGTTGACACCCCCACCCTCGACAGATCGGTTAACTTGTGAGTTACCGACTACAGCTGCCAGCAAACCGGCCATGGGTGAATATATTCCGTCAGATTTATATGCATAACGTCATTAGGTTTGGTTGTCTTAAACACATGTTATGTGGTTTGTGCTTACAGTTTGATTCCACATCAAAAATCTATACAGCATCAGTTATATGTTTTAAATTCAAACCTGCGGAACTCACCAACATTATTGTTGACATTTTTGAGCATATCTTTTCAGGTGATCATAATCAAAGAGGATAGCTAGTGCTGATGCCTTAGCAGAGACCCTCAGGATTTCATTAGTTTTGCATTTGTAATGTATATCATTTGTATTCATTTGTGGACAATGTGTATTTTGGATTTTAGAAACAATAAGACTATGATAGTCGTGGAACTGACTAACCACGACACAAGTCACCATTGTGTCGGGGGACGTCATGACACGAGGAGTTTGCATGTATTATATCTCTGTATTTATACCAAGTGTTATGACGATCCCGTCCGTCGCATCCTCGTGTTTCCGCTTTAAGCGAGGGTGTGACAGATTGGTATCAGAGCCTTGGTTATAGAGATTTAGGTGGAGAATTCGACCTAGACTATAACCTAAGAACCTTCATATAGAATGCATGCTAGGGATTGTGTGCATTTGATTTTACCTAAAGTCTATAAATTTGATATATAGGTATATTCCTATATACCTAATAATATACAAGTATGTTCCTACATACTTGATTTTATATATATACACGTTTTATCTGAGTATCCCAAAGGAAGACATTACTACTCTTATACTATCTTCTTAGGATACTTTATGCTAGAACTTTACGCTTGTATGCGCACAACATCATAGTAACAGGGAACTTCGGTGATCACACGTAGTGTTGATCTCGGATATTGAATCCGACCCTATCGTAGTATTGAGTGAAATTCTGAAAGTATAATGGATATGCAGTGATCATTAAGACATAATGTGCTTATGTGCTGATTTGCTATTACCTGCTATTATTGGAATACTGGCTCATGGACAGGAGGACATCATATAATTTGTATTTGTTGAATTTAAATAATACTATGATGTTAACTTGGGGTAAGTGAAGTTAAGGGTGATCATGCAAGGTAGATTACCATTACGGGTGCACACGTAATTGTAATTCGCCATGCATGAAAAGTCTAGCTAATCTTACCACGAGGTAACGATCATGAGTATCACACGTTTTTATTCTATACCCTAGAGTGCTAGGGTCATGATTCTAGTAAGTCCTTGTTGAAGGCAATCAAACATTATAAGTCCTTGTTAAAGGCAATCAAACATTATTAACATTTACTCAAGTCCTGTCCTACTTAGAGCCCTCATGGTATTTCCAATCATGATATTGATCTTGTGAAACATTTATTCTTGGGTAGGTGCTAAGGAAAATTAAGATGTTATGTAACTAGTTTAAGTATTATTCAAGGTATATCGTGGATGTGGTGGGAACGCTGCGGGGAACCCTATATATAAGCATCACCGGTATACTGAGAATGTGCTTAACCTGGACTACATAATGATCTTAATGGACCGAAGCATAGGTTATTATGAATTAATGCATGAAATCATATGGTGACTAAAACTTCCATTCTTCTGTAGTTCGAAGATGGCGCCAAAAAGAATCACACGCAAAACCAACCAACAAGCTGAAGCCCCACAAAACAGGAGAAGGGGTAGACCCTCGAAAGCTGGTGGTGCTCCAGCCGATAATAATCAGGAAACTGGCAATCCTGATATAGCCGCCATGATTGCTCAGCAGCTAGCTGCATTGGTACCAACCATCGTAACCCAAGTAAGCGATGCCCTGCTGAACCATCCTCTCCACGGGGATCACAACACCAACGGTCAACATGATCAAGGTGTGGTGGGTGATACTGGCAATGGCAGAACAAATGGGAATGAAACTGGCGACAATCAAATCAAACGTGGATGTACATATAAAGAATTTGTGGCTTGTAAACCCCACGAATTTGATGGGAAAGGTGGGGCAATAGCCCTGACTAGATGGCTTGAGAAATGGAGGCCGTGATCGACATCAGTGAATGCCTCGATAGCCAGCGGATCAAGTATGTTACGTGCTCACTGCAGGGCAGAGCACTAACCTGGTGGAACACCCAGGTTCAAGCTAGAGGAAGGGAAGCTGCAATACAAATGACCTGGGATGAATTCAAAGCATTGATTACCGAGGAATACTGCCCCCTTAACAAAATGCAGAAGCTTGAACATGAGTTCTGGAATCATGCTATGGTGGGGGCAGGGCATGCAGCTTATACTGACCGATTCCACGAGTTGGCTAGACTAGTTCCACACCTAGTCACTCCGGAATCCAAGAGGATAGAAAGGTACATTTGGGGACTCGCGCCTCAAATTCGGGCGATGGTAACTGCAGCTGCTCCCCCCACAATCCAGAACGCTATTCTGAAAGCGGGCGCTCTCACAGACGAGATGGTAAGGACAGGAGTACTGGGTAAGGGAGCGGAGAAAAGAAAAGAGACCGGGGAAACAAGTCGGTCTGGTACTGGAAAGTTTGATAAGAGGGCCAAAACGACCAGAAACTTTGTGGCCGTGACTCAAGGGACGAAGGACTACACGGGACCGCACCCCAAGTGCAACAAGTGTAACTGGCACCACTCCCTAACAAAGCCGTGTCGGGAATGCACGAACTGTAAGCGCCTGGGTCATTGGGCGAAAGATTGTAGAATTGCGCCAAACCTGGTCACGCCCATCAATGCGGTTAACCCCGCCGGGAACGCCAGAGCATGCTACGAATGCGGAGGTCTTGATCACTTCCGAAACAGGTGTCCTCGACTGAACAGAGCACCCGGTCAACAAGGCAACAACCAGCAGCAACTGCTGGCCATAGCTGGTAACCCGGTCCAAGGAAACCAAGGAAATACTGCAAGAGGACGTGCCTTCGTCATTGGAGCCAATGATGCGCGTCAAGATCCCAATGTCGTCACGGGTACGTATCTTCTCAACGACCACTTCGCATCTATATTGTTTGATACAGGAGCAGATAATAGCTTCATATCTTCTGATTTTGCACACATGCTTGGGTTGAAACCGAGTAGGCTAGAAACTAGCTTTTCAGTAGAAATGGCCAACGGTAGATTTGTACAAGCAGATGAGATAATTAGACAGTGCTCCATAATATTAGAAAACCATGCCTTCGACATAGATTTGATACCTTTCGAGTTAGGGAGTTTCGACGTAATTGTGGGGATGGATTGGTTGGCAAAGCACGGAGCAGAGATCGTTTGTCGGGAGAAGATAGTACGAATCCCCATGCCTAATGGGGAGGTACTCAAGATTCAAGGAGAACGACCAGGAAGAACTCTGAAGCTTATCTCATGCATGAAGACGCGACGATGTCTACGGAAGCAGTGCTATGCACTCCTGGCTCATGTTGTAGAAAAGAAGAAAGAAGGCATCAAGTTGGCAGATATTCCTGTGGTGCGAGATTATCCGGAAGTATTCCCTGATGATTTTTCGGGATTACCTCCTCTACGACAGGTAGAATTTCGTATCGAGTTGGTTCCTGGAGCTACGCCGGTAGCAAAAGCACCATATCGTTTAGCACCCTCCGAAATGCAGGAACTCTCCAACCAACTACAAGAGCTATTGGAGAAGGGATTCATTCGGCCGAGTCATTCACCATGGGGAGCACCGGTTCTATTTGTCAAGAAGAAAGACGGGTCATTTCGTATGTGTATCGATTATCGCGAGTTGAACAAGTTGACTGTGAAAAACCGATACCCTCTGCCCAGAATTGATGATTTGTTTGATCAACTACAGGGAGCTTCGTATTTCTCCAAGATTGATCTTCGTTCTAGATATCATCAACTGAGGGTTTTTGAGGATGACATACCGAAAACAGCATTCAGGACTCGTTACGGGCACTATGAGTTCTTAGTCATGCCGTTCGGGCTGACTAATGCACCAGCTGTGTTCATGGATTTAATGAATCGAGTGTGCAAACCATACTTAGATAAGTTTGTAATCGTGTTCATAGACGATATACTTATCTATTCTCGTTCAAAGGAAGACCACGAGAAACACCTTCGAGCAATTTTGGAATTGTTGCGGGAAGAGAAGCTTTTCGCCAAATTCTCGAAGTGTGAATTCTGGCTTCAAGAAGTGAAGTTCTTGGGTCATGTGGTTAACAAGGATGGAATCCATGTAGACCCCAGCAAGATTGAAGCGGTAAAGAATTGGGATACACCCAAAACACCATCAGAAATCCGACAATTCTTAGGATTGGCCGGATATTATCGACGGTTTATTGCGAACTTTTCAAAAATCGCACAACCGTTGACCATGCTAACTCAGAAAGATAAGAAGTTTGATTGGGGACATGCACAAGAACAAGCTTTCCAGACATTAAAGGAAAAGCTGTGTAATGCTCCAATACTATCCCTTCCGGATGGAAATGACGACTTTGTGGTGTACTGCGATGCTTCACATCAAGGATTGGGATGTGTGTTAATGCAAAGAAGTAAGGTGATTGCATACGCTTCACGACAACTAAAAGTGCATGAGAAGAACTACACAACTCATGATTTGGAGTTGGGCGCTGTAGTTTTTGCACTTAAAATATGGAGACACTATCTGTATGGAACCAAGTGCATCATCTATACCGATCATAAGAGCCTTCAACACATCCTAAATCAGAAAGAGCTCAACATGCGACAACGACGATGGGTAGAATTACTTAGTGACTATGATTGTGAAATCCGGTACCATCCGGGGAAAGCAAATGTGGTGGCTGATGCCCTCAGTCGTAAAGAACGCGTAAAACCATTACGTGTTCGAGCTTTGGGCTTGACTATTCAAACGAGCTTGAAAACTCAAATCCAAAATGCGCAAACTGAGGCTCTAAAAGAAGAAAACCTTGCGGGAGAAGAATTCCGAGGATTGGATAAACAGATGAATCGCAAGGATGACGGCGTACATTACTTCATTGATCGCATATGGGTTCCCAAATGGGGAGATGTACGTACATTAGTCTTGGATGAAGCACACAAGACTCGATATTCTGTTCATCCCGGTGCAGACAAGATGTACCATGATCTGAAGGATCTGTACTGGTGGCCGGGTATGAAGAAAGACATTGCTCTATATGTGAGCAAATGCTTGACGTGTTCCAAGGTTAAAGCTGAACACCAAAAACCATCGGGATTATTACAACAACCCGAAATTCCCGAGTGGAAATGGGAGAACATCACAATGGATTTTATCACCAAACTCCCGAGAACACCAAGCGGGCATGACACGATATGGGTCATAGTAGATCGATTAACAAAATCAGCACACTTCTTGCCTATCCGAGAAGACTATAAAATGGATAAGTTGGCAAGATTGTACATCAAAGAGGTTGTGACAAGGCATGGAGTGCCAGTGTCAATCATATCCGACCGAGACAGTCGATTCACTTCACGCTTTTGGCAGACGTTGCAGAAAGCGATGGGCACTCGACTGGATATGAGTACAGCCTATCACCCTCAGACTGACGGCCAAAGTGAACGCACAATACAAACACTTGAGGACATGCTACGTGCGTGTGCCATTGATTTTGGTGGTGGTTGGGACACTCATCTACCGTTGATCGAGTTTTCCTACAATAACAGCTACCATACTAGTATTGGGTGTGCACCGTTCGAAGCGTTGTATGGTCGAAAATGTAGGTCACCTGTATGTTGGGCCGAGATTGGCGAGAGTCAGCTAACTGGTCCTGAAATCATACAAGAAACAACAGATAAGATTTTCCTAATCAAAGATAGACTTAAGGCTGCTCGAGATCGCCAAAAGAGCTATGCCGACAACCGTCGAAAACCGTTAGAGTTTAATGTTGGTGATCGAGTGTTACTTAAGGTCTCTCCTTGGAAAGGGATAGTTCGGTTTGGAAAGAAGGGAAAGTTAGCCCCGAGATACGTTGGACCATTTGAGATCACAGAGAGGATCGGTCCAGTGGCATACCGGTTAAGGTTGCCACAAGAGCTTGGCAGTGTACATGATACTTTCCATGTATCAAACCTTAAGAAGTGTTTAGCTGACGAATCACTTCACGTGCCTATTGAAGACATCAAGATTGATCAAAGTCTCCATTTCGTGGAGGAACCTATTGAAGTCATGGACCGAAAGGTCAAGAAGCTAAGACGCAGCAAGATACCTATTGTTCGTGTGAGATGGAATTCCAAACGAGGTCCAGAGTTTACATGGGAACGAGAGGATCAGATGAAACTCAAATATCCTCATCTGTTCGAGGATGACACTCTGGGACCTAGCACCAGTTGAATTTCGGGACGAAATTCCCTCAACTGGGGGATACTGTGACACCTCACAAAATCAAGCAAAGAACATTGTGAGTTACTGTCACATTAGTGTGACAGTTCAGATGATACAGATGGAGTTAATGAACAAAGTTTTAGAAACATTCAAGATATTCCCAAATCAGAAAGAAAACCTAAGATTCTTCTTGTTGAAGATCATGTGGTGAATGTGATGGTATGTAGTATCTGTCACCAATAGACTGTCAATCAACATCAAGATCGTGAACTCGTCGTGGTTATTAACGATCCTCACGTATGTTATAATTTATTTATCGTGTTAACCGAAATATATTCGTGTACATGTTCTATGTGTGTTAACGATCCTTATGTATTTATCATATGTATATATATATCGTTCTGGTTGAAACTCTCGTATACCCGTTCATGTTAATAAAAAAAAATCATAATAATAATAATAATAAACATAATAATAATAATAATCATAATGATAATAATAACAATAATAATAATAACAATAATACTAATAATACTAATACTAATAATATTAATAATGATAATAATAATAATAAGAATAATAATAATAAAAATAAATAAATTCAGGGGGGCTGTTTTGATATTTTTGAAACTTAAAAATGAAGTTTATAACATAAAATAACAAAAATCAAACTGCAGGGACTAAACTTGTAAAATTTCAAATTACATAACCAACCCCCCGCCCAAAACCCGTGATTCCGGCAGCACTGTTCCGGCGAAGTCCGGTGACAGCTCCGGCGACCACCAAAATCGAATAAAAACTTGATTTTAATAGCCCAAATTACTTTGAACCGCTTCGTGAACAAGATTCGAACCATAAACACCACCAAAACGCGTATAACGGCCGATTAATCGGCTAAAACCTTTTTCCACTTTATCAATCGACCGTTCAACGGCTAAGTAACCCACTCACGAAGCACTTTAATCAAATTGAGACCGTTAACTCGAACTTTAGCATCCTAAGAATCGAATACTACTGACAATTCGTCAAAACACACACAAATCGAACCAAATTGATTACCACCTCTGCCGCGACCTGCAACTCAATCAACTGCCACTCTCCGAACATCGTAAACCCAAAATAGCATCGGGATTTCAATTATCATCATCAATCAAAGCTTTCTGTACGCGCAATTTGATTTTCATCAAGTATTGATCAACATTCGATTGCAACCTGTACCGCGGCTTGTTCTTAAACTGTTCTTATCGACAACTCAACCAAATCAGGTAATTAAACACTCTAATATACTCGTTTTCATACAAGGATTAAAAGCCCCATGATCTTAACTGTTATTAATATCGAATTCGTGTCCAATTGAACCCAAATCGAATTAGGGTTTCGGGGATTTAGGGGAAGCTGGGTTACTCAGCTTAAAAACAAATCGAATGGAGATCCATTGCGGCCACGGCCCTCTGGTTCACTGGTAAACGAGTGTGTTCGGGTGTTGCAGGTCCCGGGTTCGAACCCGGTTACCTGCAAACATTTTTTTTAAAGCTTTTTAAACCTTTAAAAATTATGGAAAATTTTCTAAAAATCATAAAATAAATTTTATAAGTTTTCCTTATTTAAACCTTACAAAAATCATTTTCTGTAAATTCATTTTATTTGAAAAACCTTAATAATCTTTATAAAATATTAGTTATAAATATTACAAATAATGATTTTTATAAAAATAAACATTATATTGTATTTAATTATGAATAATCATGGAAAATCAGAGAAATTATACAATATATATTTTTATAAATCATTTATAAATATAATTATAGGTTATATTTTATACTTATAATTAAAAAAAAAGTATTATTGTATTATACGAATATAAAGAATACATACATATACCTCTTTCGAATAAATAAAAAAAAATAAATACAAACAATTTCATTACTTGTCCAAAATCCCACAATTCGATCTAAATCCTAATATCATTAGGTATAAAATCAAACACAAGTAAATATAATTAATCGTGGACATCAAACCGAACCGACTCGAATTCAATCAAACATATCTATTCACACTGAGTATGTTTTAAAGGATTAGTTATAATCAATAATAGGTATTGATCGTATCTGAACGTGCATTGCTTGATTCTGTGAAGTCTTTGTGCATTACAACAATTCAAGGTGAGTTTCGTGACCCCTTTTTATGCTTATACAAGTTTCAATGTTTTCAATCAAATTGGGGGAAAAGTATGCTCACCCGTTTTCAATGCTGTACATTGTATATTCTGTTTTCATTCTTGGAATCAATGTGATACTGTTTTGCATGCATACATGGTGTTAATCTATGGAAAACTCAAACAACCATTAATTCCCGGGTTTGGGAACCAACGGTTAGGTATTGGTAGTACTACTGGGTTGACACCCCCACCCTCGACAGATCGGTTAACTTGTGAGTTACCGACTACAGCTGCCAGCAAACCGGCCATGGGTGAATATATTCCGTCAGATTTATATGCATAACGTCATTAGGTTTGGTTGTCTTAAACACATGTTATGTGGTTTGTGCTTACAGTTTGATTCCACATCAAAAATCTATACAGCATCAGTTATATGTTTTAAATTCAAACCTGCGGAACTCACCAACATTATTGTTGACATTTTTTGAGCATATCTTTTCAGGTGATCATAATCAAAGAGGATAGCTAGTGCTGATGCCTTAGCAGAGACCCTCAGGATTTCATTAGTTTTGCATTTGTAATGTATATCATTTGTATTCATTTGTGGACAATGTGTATTTTGGATTTTAGAAACAATAAGACTATGATAGTCGTGGAACTGACTAACCACGACACAAGTCACCATTGTGTCGGGGGACGTCATGACACGAGGAGTTTGCATGTATTATATCTCTGTATTTATACCAAGTGTTATGACGATCCCGTCCGTCGCATCCTCGTGTTTCCGCTTTAAGCGAGGGTGTGACAAATAAGCCAAACGATTTTAATTTTTCTGTTAGATAAAATGAATGGTTTAAATATGACGTTTAAAACCGAGCGATTTAAAATTAAAATGTAAAAAAATTTGAAAAATAAAAATAAAAAAATTCCGTGTATATAACATATATATATATATATAATATGTTTGTGTGAGAGAGTAAATTTCGTTTTTGGTCCCTGAGGTTATTAAAAATAACCATTTCAGTCCAAGGGTATTTTGGTCATTTTATTAAAAACTAACTGAAAAATCTAACTCTGTTAGTGTATTGGACTGAAATAGTTATAGAATACAAACCATAGGGCTTGATTTGTTAGAAAATTTATTTTTGGACTCAAACGGTTAAAATGACCAAACCACAGGGACCAAAATAGTAATTTACTCTAAAAAAATGTCAATTTTTATTTTTCTTGCAGAACCTTAACACGGCCACGTGTAATTTCCTTTACAGTTTTGACACGGTCGTGTCAGCTTGCTGGAATTTTTATACTTTTTGTAATTTATTTTTGGTTTTAGTTTTAATTAAAAACCTCCACATTCCTTAGTCCATAATCAGTCAAAAGTAGTTGTGTTAAAACATTTTGGGTATAAAATAATTGACGCGTATCCCTGAGGACATAAACCCTACTTCCGCTCATACTATTCTTAGCTTGTGTACGGTAGGTTCACATTTTTATTTATTTGCTGGATTCGACACCCAACAGGTTTTTACATATTTTTTAAAATTTCAGTAAATTTTCATTTATATTTAAAATAAATAGAATTTTATATGGTATAACTTTTTAGAAAAGGTCTTTTTTAAAAGTTCTTCGTACTAAAAACTTCATATTCATAAAAAAAATTTAAAAAAATATTGTTTTTAACTTATCAAAAAATCTCTATAAATTGGAAAATATAAATAATCATTAGAATTTGATGTATAACCAAATAGTTAACTTTCATTATAGTAACGAAACATGTTAAAATCTAAATGGAGTATAGATGGATAATGTGTCGTCAAGATATTTTGATTTATTAATATAGATATTAAAAAATAAATTAAAAAAGGCTATAAGCATCTATGTTCGGTAATTATCTATACCCAACACAAATTCTATTTTAAGTTGTTTGTATTTGTCCACAGTATCAAATATTAATTTAAAACATATATGTATGTTAATCAAGCCAATTTTGCTCTTTAAAGGTGAAAGGGCGCTTGAAGCGGATGTATAACATCAAGCATATAAATGTAAACAATATGATATTACTAAGACAAACTTGTAAAAGTAAACTCGTAAATCTAACATTTATAATAAGTGTGTGTTAACTTTTTACCTTCTTTTCGTCTCAAACTTGAAAACTTGTTTCACATACCTAACTTATATTCATCGAACATTTAGGTCACCTTATATGGTGCATAGTTTTAACCTTGTTGCTAATATTTTATTAATCTTGTAGTATAGTATGAGCGTTATCTTTACTAATAATCAACATCCTAATAATTTATATATTAAACTAGTTTTAGTAAACCCGTGTAATACACGGGTTGAAAATATGAAAACAATATAATTTATAAATGTATAAATATCTCGTATGATTAAGTTACGTATTACTATAACAATGAAAAACAAAAAGTTACATTTATAAATTATAATATTCAAATACTTTTTTGAATAATATAATATATAATTGGCTCATTTAAAATTAAAACCAGTTGTATTAAAATCACACTAATCTAAAATAAATAAATAAATATACCAATAAATATTTTTTTCTTTTTAGTTTTTTTTAAATTGAAT
Source organism: Flaveria linearis (assembly GCA_024085815.1). Lineage (NCBI taxonomy): Eukaryota > Viridiplantae > Streptophyta > Magnoliopsida > Asterales > Asteraceae > Flaveria > Flaveria linearis. The sequence continues at coordinate 100,439,758 of CM044002.1, read as the reverse complement.
CTTATTTAGCTATAAAAATATTTATAGTTCAAAACAATATGATTATACAATTAAGTTGATAATATAAAAATTTAGATTTAAAACAAAATGAATTTTACTATTATTGAGTTTCATAAAATAAAAACTTGACTAAAACAATATATTAGTTTAGGCGGGAATTTTTTTTTAGGAGTAACATAAGAGTGTCATGTGACATCTTAGTTAGGGGATGTTTGACAACATCTTATTGAATAAGTACTGAATGAATAAGAGGGTCTGAACCAGTAAGAGGTCTGAACCAGTAAGAGGTCTGAACCAATAAGTGTATTTGGTATAAATTTTCTTATAATATTCACTTTCTGACTTTCACTGTCATTTTCTTATAATATTCCACCGCTCCACCGCCTGATATCAACCATCCACCGTCCTTCCCCAAATTTCAACACACACATCCCCATCTACACTCTCATAAACCAACAAATTATATGAACAATTACAGCTTACAAGCACAAATCTCACATTTTTAATAATATTTTTACCTCAATCTTCATCTTCTTGATTCAAGAAACCACAAACTCCAGCTTACAGAATCTTGATCTAGGGTTTCATACCGCTAATCAAGCTGCTGATTGAAGATTGAAGTCACCACCGCAAGCACCACCGCCCTCACCACCACCCTCGTCGGTCGCCGACCACCATGCCACAGACCATCACCCGTCGCAGGTCGCCGATCTGAACCATCGCAGGTCGCCGACCACCATGCCACAGACCACCACCCGTCGCCGATAGATCGGAGACCCCCGCAAGCTCATGTCTGACTCGGGTCAGATGCAAGCTCATGTCTAATTGAATAAGAGGTTCGGTCAGAGCTCTTTCTCATTAAGAGGTATCTAACCAAACGCACTGATCTGACCCATGTCTGACCGAGTCAGACATTAAGGTCTGACCACCCTCATTAAGAGGCAAACAAACAGTCCCTTACTCTTTTATTATATAATATAGATGATTTGTATTTACAATAAGTGTCTATACAACTTAAGGCGTATACATGAGCACTTTCTTTTTGTGTAAAATATTTTTCATCTTTGAATGAAGAACTTCACATGTCCCCTGCAAACTTCACTAATTATATATAGAGTAAATTGTCATTTTCGTCCCTGTGGTTTGGTGAAAATTGTCACTTTAATCCAATAGTTTGTTTTTTCGCATCTGGGTCCCTGTGGTTTACAAATCTTGTCATATTCATCCAGTTCGTTAACTCCATCCAAAATTTCCGTTAAATGTAGGGGTATATTGGTTATTTTACATATATGTTTTTATTTTTCTTTTTTTAAACTTGATTTAATATATACTCTTTAAATACATTACTATTTTAGTCCCTGTGGTTTGAGCGTATTTGCTAATTTAGTCCAAAAATATCCACCACACCACTACCTGTCACAAGAACCACCGAACCACCGAACCACCGCCACCACCCATCACAAAGCCACCAACACCACACCAGAGCGCCCACCACCACCACGCACATTGGATCGTCGCTACCATGTAAAACCTAAAAATCGACAATCAATATTGGACTTGTAACATACCACTTCGAAAATGCATATCAAACCCTACCAATACCTCTACAATACTCGTTTTCAAGGGTTCCATATACGTTTTTGAAGGGGTTTGTTATAAGTTTAAGATTAATGGTTGGTTTCTAAGGTCCACATGGTGGTGGTGATCTAGTGTGTGATGGTGGAGATCTAATTTGTGGTGGTGGAGATCTAATGTGTGGTGGTGGCGCCCGTCTGGTGTGGTGTTGGTGGTTTTATGATAGGGTGGTGATGATGATTTGGTGGTTCTGATGGAGTGGTGGTGGTTTTGCGGCGTGGTGGTGGTGTGGTGTGTAAATACGAGGTCCAACTATGGATGGTCCCGGTCTTGTTGAACTTCGATCCACCGATGCTCTCTGAAGCTTCACACCTACGCACAATGAAAACAGCACCAGTTAAGGCGTTCCAGGGGGAAATATCCCTGGAACGACCCTCTGGCGTGAGAGTAAGTATTGGTTGAATGGAAATATGTGATAGGGAGAATTAAGAGGGAGCTTTTGTGTGTATTCTTTTGTGAGGATCTCGATCCTCTTTACCTGGTATTTATAGTGTTTGCCCGTTGTAATTATGTGCTGATTTACAGGGATTATTCCCCGGCAAATCCATTACCTTTTATGTTCTCCGACCATTACTGAATTATCAGTTATGATTGGGGTGATTCTGATGTAATTAAATGCGGGGCACGTGTCCTGCTGGCTTACCCGTTCCGCCCGCATGGGCCAGGCTTTCGGGTTCTGGTACTCGGTCTTGTGTGGGTTATTTGTACCCTACGTCTACATGGTGGTTCCATCACGGGTGGTGGTGATATGGTGTTTTATGCCAAGGTGGTGGGATTTTTGGACTGAATTGGCAAACATGTCCAAACCATACGGACTAAAATAGCAATTTGTTTAGAGGGGATATATTAAATGGGGTTTAAAAAATAAGAAAATAAAACATATATGTAAAATGACCAATATACCCTTCATTTAACGGAGAATGTTGGATGGAGTTAACGAACTGGATGAATATGACAAGATTTGTAAACCACAGGGACCCAGATGCGAAAAAATAAACTATTGGATGAAAGTGACAATTTTCACCAAACCACAGAGACGAAAATGGCAATTTACTCTTATATATACGTTCAACTCAAAATAAAACTTGCATTTATTAGCTTCTTTAATGATACTAATTACACATATTTGATATCCCCAACCCATAACTAAAACTTAATACGTCCCCTTCATTAGTGATATAAATATCCAGTTTACTCGTTTAATTTATCTAAGTACATACGATTTAGAGAATGATCACAATAAAACTATTTGGGTTCACATTAAATTATTCAATCTAATAAAACTCAATACAAGAACAAGTATGATATGAATGTGAGAAATCCATGAACAAGTGTAAAAAATGAAGAAGAAGAAAATCTGACTAAAATAGAAGAGAGAATATAATACCCGTAAATAATAATAATAATAATAATAATAATAATAATAATAATAATAATAATAATAATAATAATAATAATAATAATAATAATAATAATAGTAATTTATAAAAATTTATTAAACTTGAAATAAATAAAAACTTAAGTCCAGGGGTGATTTTGTAATTTATGAAACTTGAAATTAAAAACTTTCACATGAAATAATAAGCAATGTAAACTACAGGGGGCCAAACTGTAAATTTGTTTTAAATCCCAAACCCCCTCCCGTCGACCCCGTATCTCCGGTCGCCGCCGGCGACAACTCCGGCGAGCCCCACCACTGAAAATAACGTGGTTTTTGATCAAACAAAAGCTACCGACACCTTTGCGTGATTGACTCGAACTCGTGGACCCTTGCAATTTGAATAATGGTGTTGGTTTGGTATGATTTCCACCTTGACCGAAACTTTCGGCCGACACCCACTATCAAAACGCACTGAACAATAATAATAATCGAAGTTGATGGTGCACTAACGATCTTTTACACAATTAAAAACTTCCTTCGAATGGACGGGCAATTGGGATGAGTATCTATGCTTAGTTGAGTTCGCGTATAATAATAGTTGGCAGGCTAGTATAAATATGGCCCCGTTTGAACTTCTATATGGTCGAAAGTGTAGAGCACCAATATGTTGGAATGAGGTTGGAGAGAAGATAATCGAAGGACCGGAATTGGTTAGAATTACTAATGACAAAGTTGCCATTGCCAGAGAGAAGTTGAAAGAAGCCCAAACTAGACAAAAGAGTTACGCCGATCAACACCGACGAGCGTTGGAATTTAGAGTCGGAGATCATGTGTTTCTCAAAGTGTCACCTTGTCGTGGCATACGTCGATTTGGAATTAAAGGAAAGTTAAGTCCACGTTTTATCGGTCCGTTTGAGATTCTTGAAAGGGTTGGAGAAGTCTCGTATCGTTTAGCATTACCGCCGCAACTCTCTCATGTTCATAACGTTTTTCATGTCTCTTTGTTGAGGGGATACAACTATCATCCGTTGCACGTTATTAGTTACCCTCTTCACGCGATTCAAGAAGATCTTTCTTATGAAGAAGAACCTGAAGCTATTATTGATCGTCAAGAATGAGTTATGAGACGCAAGTCTATACCGTTCGTTAAAGTTTTATGGAAAAATCATTCTGAACGCGAGGCGACATGGGAGACAGAAGAAATGATTCGTTCACAGTATCCATACTTATTCGACAACTAAGTGTAAGTTTTTCTAAGCCTAACTGTTAGTGATTACTCTATTCGTAAGTGGTGTGTGTTTAAAGAAGTATTATTTTCACCGTATTGTATTTTCAGAAGGATTCATGCTACATTATTAAGAATTTCGAGGACGAAATTGTTTTAAGGGGGGTAGAATTATAATACCCGTAAATAATAATAATAATAATAATAATAATAATAATAATAATAATAATAGTAATTTATAAAAATTTATTAAACTTGAAATAAATAAAAACTTAAGTCCAGGGGTGATTTTGTAATTTATGAAACTTGAAATTAAAAACTTTCACATGAAATAATAAGCAATGTAAACTACAGGGGGCCAAACTGTAAATTTGTTTTAAATCCCAAACCCCCTCCCGTCGACCCCGTATCTCCGGTCGCCGCCGGCGACAACTCCGGCGAGCCCCACCACTGAAAATAACGCGGTTTTTGATCAAACAAAAGCTACCGACACCTTTGCGTGATTGACTCGAACTCGTGGACCCTTGCAATTTGAATAATGGTGTTGGTTTGGTATGATTTCCACCTTGACCAAAACTTTCGGCCGACACCCACTATCAAAACGCACTGAACAATAATAATAATCGAAGTTGATGGTGCACTAACGATCTTTTACACAATTAAAAACTTCCTTCGAGTCTCATCTGATTAGAAACACACCAAATCACACTAATCGATCATCACCTTCTCCGCGGACCTGCAACTACTCGAAATCCCACCTAGACACATTCTAAACCCAAATTGACAGAAGTATTTTGATCGTGTACACCACTAGAAACTTCCTGTGCAATTAATTCGAGTATCATCAGTGTTTGATCATCGTTTGGATTCCACATTAGCCGCGACTGTTCATCGTGGGGTTCATCATCGATTCGACTACATCTGGTAAAATTAAACACATCCATAAACTCGATTTCACACGGGGAATCAAAGCCCCATGTTTATTTCATTGATCATTATCGTTTTGTACTTCAATTTGATCCAAACTAAAACTAGGGTTCATGATGATTGGGGAATTCTTGGTTAAATGTGTTATAAGTCATCGAAACCAGCTATTACCGCGGCTGAGGCCTTTGGTTCACTGGTTCACGGTTCACTTGCAATCCTTGGGGTCACGGGTTCGAACCCGTGCACCCACATTTATTTTTTATGCCATTTTCAGCTTTCAAAAATTATATAAAAATTACTAAAAATTTTAAAAACAACTTTTATAAACTCTGTTTATTTTAAATGTACCCAATTAATTTTTCTGTAATTTTCTTTAAGCCTAAACCTTTATAAAATTATATAACAAGGACATTTATTTAATTATTTTATGGATTCTTTTAAATAAATGGTAAAAATCGGATTAAATATAAGACATCTTTTATAAAAGTACCTAATTAATCTCTGTAAATCAATTTATTAAAAAGCTTAACAATTCTTATATATATATTGTTAACAAACGTTATAAATAGTTTATTTTGTTGAATTAAGCTCGTATTTTACAGCCAACTTACAGAGAGCATAACTCTTTCATAACAGATTCAAATCAGTTAAACTTTATGTCCATGACGAAGTTCGTCGAAAGATGAATCCGTTGATATATAAAACATTGAAAAACTCATTCGTTTAGACCTCCAAACAGTCGTTTTCGTTACAGCTAGCAGTTCTGCGCAGCTGTAAAGATCCACGTTTTTCTCATATTTCGGTAATCCAAATCAGAAACTTTTCTAATTGAAAGTTGTTTAGAAATCACTAATCTAGTAAACTGGAGATTTTCAGAATTTTTAGACATCGTTTAGTATTTTTAACGAGTGCGAAAAGACGGAGGCAGAACTGGAATTTTTTAAACTATAATTTGCGTTACGTTATCGTAGGTTCTCACGGCGTTAACCGAGCCTAGACTTTGTTTCTGATTATTGTCATTCGTGTATAAGGTACGGATTCCGACTTTTCCCTCTCGTAGCATGAATACCTCTCGTTCTTGATCTGTATTTTGAATTCGTAACTTGACTTGTTGGATATTAAATCCATAAGATTATGGTTATAAGTGTTTATTGTATAGTTGATATTGTTTGCATGTGATAGCCTTTATCTGCTTTGTACTCATTGTCACATGCTTCCTAAATGATTGATTATAGCTAGTAACCTTGATTAAGGGTTATGAGCTCTAGTGTAACTTATTGTGTTATATTGACTTGATTGTATTATTGACCTCCATACCCGAGCACATCCACCTATGGGGACATAGGGCGTCATTGTGGCACAAGTGACGTGCTCTATCTGTGGCAGAGCGATTAGACCACAGCGTCTCTACATTATTATTATGTGCTAAGTTGTTACACATATTGATTATTGTTAAAGGAGGCGTATGGATCGATCCTAGGATATCATTGTTATTGTTTATTGGTGAGATGGTTAGGTGTGTGTGCCCACATTCCTATCTCACATATTGGTGCATTAGAACTGCAGCTAATGTACACATTGTTAAGTGTTATTGTTATTGGCTCATATGGGTATTCCTTTTAGATGATCATTATCATTTGATTTTCAACTTGATCATCTCATTGTTATCATTATTGATCATTGTATTGCTATTGTTTATTTCCGTTACTGAGCATTCTTTGGCTTAGCCGTATTTTCTTTTGTTGTTTTCTCTTATTTTTATAGCAGGTACTCAAGGGGCTCAGGGGAACGAGTGAAGAGTGTTAACTCAAGGAGTTAGGATGAGAACATTTGGATTAATAAGATTTAATAGTATTTTGATTTTAAGACTTTATTTAAATTATTTGGACCTATGTAAGGATTTGAGTGTTTCTTAGTACTTTAATTCTATCATTCATGAAACTCTGATTACTGTTTATGTGACACGTCAACCTTACCCGGGTTGGGGTGTTACAGTTATGGTATCAGAGCTTAGGTTCCTTCCTGTAGAAAACTTAAACTAAATAATTAAGACATGTGAGGATTGGGTAGACATTGCGTTAGGTTCTCTATATATTATATGGCTATTTTCTAATTCACGTTATTCTGATTAATGTGAAATGTTTTCATTTTAGATGCCTCCCAGCCGTAATTCACGAAATTCAAGCGGGTCGAATGGACCTGATCCAAACCTTGTTGGTGCTATGACCCAAGCACTTACTGCTATACTACCGACTTTGATTGATGCGGTACGTAATCCAAACCCAAATCCAAATCCAAACCCAAACCCAAATCCTAATCCAAATCCAAACCCAAATCCGGATCCGAATCCAAACCCAAATCCAAACCCGAATCCAAACCCAACTGGTGCAGAGGTTTGGCTAGCGCGATTTCAAAAGCAAAAACCACGATCATTCACTAAGGCGGCTACACCTGCAGTGGCCAAAGACTGGATCGCTCATATTGAGAAAATTTTTACCGTGCTTAGAGTTGATCAGCAGTACAGGGCGGGTTTAGCTGCTTATAAGCTGGAGGAAGATGCTCAAGTATGGTGGGAGAATGTGGTAGCTGAAAGAGGAGGCGAACAGTTCGTGGAGACTCTATCTTGGAATGATTTTCGTTCCATATTCTTCGACAAGTATTTTACGAATGTGGATAAAGCAGCATACAGGCGGGAGTATGATAACATCCGTCAACGAAACGATGAATCACTCACTGATTTTACAGACCGGTTTTATCGATTGTTGGGATTTCTAGGTTCTTCTGCTGGACCACCTGAGGAACGGGCTGAAAAGTATCAATGGGCAGTATGTGATCGGATTCGTAAGACTATTATTCACTCCACTTTCAACAATGTTGAGGAAGCAGTTAGGGCTGCAAAAAGGGTGGACCTGGAGAGAAAAGAATTTTTGTTAAAATTTGAGGATAATAAGAAGCGCAGTAGAGATTGGACTCGTATTCAGGCTGGCGGTGAGTCATCTCAAGGATCTGACCGAAATGGAAATGATCGTCAGAAAAATCAAGGATCGGGGAAGAACATTAAGCCATGGCATGGTAAGACTCGAAGTCAAGGTCAAATGATACCCTATCAACAACCAATTGCAGCTCAACCGGTGAATCAAAAAGGCAATCCTTCCAGACATCCGATGTGTACTCATTGTGGAAAGCATCATCCCGGAACTTGTCGTCGACTTACAGGAGCTTGTCTTGGTTGTGGAGATATGGGGCATAGGGTTAGTCAATGCCCAAAGGCGAGGAACCGACCAGAGAATGATGCTAAGGGAGCCAATGCGCCACCCACTACTGGAGGTCGAGTATTCGCACTAACTGTAGGGAAGCTGCTAATGCTCCAGGTACATCTTCCCGTACTAATTCATTCTAATAATCATAATCTACTTCCATTGATTCTAGTTTTACCGTCGTTAGTGTGACACCCTACACATATCCCACATTGGTCATGGACAGGAGAGATTCCTGGTTCATAAGGAATGTCTGGCCTCTAATATCAACAACGCGTTTTGGGCGTATTGGCTGTGGATGAGAGGAGAACTCCACAGTTAAGCGTGCTCAGGTGGGAGCAATCCAGGGATGGGTGACCTCCCTGGGAAGTTTTCACCCGGGCAACCAAAAGCAAATCCGTGAGCTCCTCGTGGGCGAAGCGGACAATATTGTTGATGTGAGAGGCCGGGTGTTACAGATTGGTATCAGAGCCACAGGTTATAGAGAACTAGGATTGCATTGCATCTAGACTATAGCCTTAGACACAACACTAGTATTGCACAGACACTTTTACATGGTTACCACTGTTGTGCAAACAACCTTTTAGTGTACTGACATTACACTGCTGAGCAAACATAACACTATGGGTATGACATGTGTGTCATTACCAGCTGACAGAGGGGCGGAGAATCCCGCTCGCACACAACCAACGCTTACACTTGATCCTTCACTCGCGGAGTGAAAGCAACAACGAATTGAATCAAACATTTCCATGATTGGAACACGAAACTCTTTTCTAACAAACACGACAAACCTAACGATGACAAACAAGGAGAACAACACACACTACTTTTCTAACTCTATTGTACTTGTTTCTACTTCCCACATACCCTATCATCTCCACTAGTCTGAGCAGTAAAACGTGGGACAACCAAGGGATTTGAGGTCTATCAGAGGATCAGACTTAGACATGTAGACGCTTAGAGCTTCAAAGGGAAAAGGCCAGATCGTCTCGATTCCCCGTTGTTATCTAAACCGAATCTTTTGTACAACCTTAGTTATTTGACCCTTGGCATAATAGACCTATCTTTGATACCTGTATCATTGATAACACTCGGTACTTGACAAATTATGTTATCTCGAATGAGAGGAACCATGGGTGACCATGCAAAGCAAATTAGAATCACGGGTGCACACGTAATTGTAATTTGTCGTGCATGAGAATTCTGGCAACTCTATCGGGTGATAACGGTCATAATCAGTACAAATTTTCATTTCTATACTTGGAGACATGAGGTCTCGATTCTCATAAAACCTCACTATTGATATGCAAACAAATCCTTCATTTCTATTAGTATGAAAGTTCTCATCTACCCCGAGCCTTAATGAGATTCGTGTTATGACACTAGCCCTAGTCTCTATGAGACGTGCTCTTTTTAGCATTTCAGTGTTCTTGTAACACTATCCATCTACATTGTGCCAGATCTTCAAAAGTTGCAATAAAGTGATAATATTCTTGACGCGTGTAGTCCTTGTTCACTGGATTGGTCTTAAGACTTAGAGCCTCGGTAATTTCAGCGTTCCAGCATTCATTTCATTTGATATCTATCCTGTTTAAGCATACGTTACATATGTTTGTCTCCCCAGTGGTGGGACTCAATCGAATTTTTCTGGCTGACTACGTTTGGTGTGGGACCAAATAGCAAGATATTATGACGACCTCGTCCATTACATCTTCACCTTTCCATTATAAGCAACAAGTACAACTATAATCTCCATGGGTTGTACAACAAGAACATTTGAGAGTGCTCTGCGGAAATTTGGCTATACCTTCAAGAACTGTCGCGTGAACATCCCGGCCAAGTCTCCTCAACCATAAGAAGCATATAAAGGATGTTATGAGTGCAGAAAACCTTTGCATTTAAAGAGAAACTATATAAGGCTCAAGAAGATAGGAAAACGACAGAAATGGTAGTTCTGCTTCAGCGTCATCTCATACGTAAAGGCGTAAAATGTCTCAAGAAAAGGGATTTCTCTCTACTGACACTAATTACAGAGAAAAAGGTGGATGAGAAGCGTGTTAAAGATATTCCAGTTATCAGAGACTTCTCGGAAGTATTTCCGGAAGACCTAACTAGTATGACCACTATGAGTTTTTGTTTATGATGTTTGGGTTGACCAACGCACCAGCGGTTTTCATAGACCTTATGAACCGAGTGTGCAAACCCTATTTGTACAAGTTCGTCATTATCTTCATCGATAACATCCTTATTTATTCAAAGAATAAGGAAGAACACGAGGAACACTTAGACTGATTCTGGAACTGCTAAAGCGAGAGCAGTTGTATGCTAAATTTTCAAAGTGTGATTTCTGGATAAGGGAAGTCAAATTCTTGGGTCATGTGGTCAATGAAAATAGAATACATGTTGACCCGACAAAAATAGAAGCCATCAAGGACTGGACTACGCCTGAGACTCCGACTGAGGTACGACAGTTTCTTGGGTTGGCTGGCTATTACCGACGATTCATCGAAGGGTTTTCAAAGATTGTTCAACCTCTCATCGCGTTAACTTATAAAGACACTACATACAATTAGGGTGACAAACAAGCATCCGCATTTCAGGTTCTGAAACAGAATCTCTGTACGGCACCAATATTGTCTCTACCGGAGGGAACCGAAGATTTTGTGGTGTATTGCGATGCTTCTATTCAAGGTCTCGATTATGTGTTAATGCAACGCGAGAAGGTGATCGCATATGCTTTCCGCCTACTAAAAGTTCACGAGAAAAACTACACGATACACGACTTAGAGTCGGGGGCCGTTGTGTTTGCACTCAAGATAAGGAGACATTACTTGTACGGTACCAAGCGCACCATTTATACCGATCACAAGAGTCTCCAGCATATTTTTGAACAGAAGGAGCTGAACATGAGACAACGTCGCTGGGTCGAGTTGTTAAACGATTATGATTGTGCAATCAAGTGTCATCCAGGCAAGGCTAATGTAGTAGCAGATGCCTTAAGTCGAAAGGAGACACCAAAGCCGAAGCGAGTTCGAGCATTACAACTCACCATCCATACCGGTTTACCCCATCAGATCCGCAATGCTCAACTTGAGGCGTTTGAAAGACGAGAACCTGAAAGCCGAATCACTACGAGGCATGGAGAAACAATTAGAGGTCAAACCTGACGGAATTCGCTACTTCATGGAACGAATATGGGTTCCTTCCTATGGAGACCTACGAGAGCTGGTAATAGATGAAGCTCACAAGTCACGATATTCTATTCATCCTGGTTCAGATAAGATGTATCAGGATTTGAAGGTCCTTTACTGGTGGCCAAACATGAAAGCTGACATTGCCACTTACGTAAGCAGATGCTTAACCTGTTATAAGGTTAAGGTGGAATATCAATGACCATCTGGTTTACTTCAACAACCAGAAACTCCAGTATGGAAGTGGGAGCAGATATCTATTGACTTTATCACGAAACTGCCTCGCACTCCCAGCGGATGCAATACCATCTGGGTAATTGCAGATCGTTTGATGAAATCCGTGCATTTCTTACCAATCAGAGAGACTGATGGAATGGAAAAGTTAACACATATTTACCTAAGGGAAATAGTCTCTCGGCACGGTGTGCCAATTTCCATTATTTCTGATCGTGACGCTAGATTCACTTCACATTTCTGGCAATCATTACAACGAGCATTGGGTACACGGCTAGACATGAGTACGACATGTCATCCTCAGACTGACGGCCAGAGTGAGCGTACGATCCAGACTTTGGAAGACATGTTACGCGCTTGCGTGACTGATTTCGGCAGCAGTTGGGAAACTCACTTACCGTTAGTGGAGTTTTCATACAATAATAGCTATCACACGTCGATCAAGGCTGCTCCATTTGAGGCACTGTATGGGCGTAAGTGCCGATCACCTATTTGTTGGGTGAAAGTTGGAGAAAGTCAACTTACCGGTCCTGAACTTGTGCACGAGACGACTGAGAAGATCGTGCAAATTTGTAACCGTATGGCAGCAGCACGTGACCGACAAAAGAGTTACGCCGACAAGCGCCGTAAGCCACTGGAGTTCCATATTGGTGACAAAGTACTGTTGAAAGTGTCACCTTGGAAGGGCGTGATTCGTTTCGGGAAACGTGGAAAACTAAACCCTAGGTACGTGGGACCGTTTGAGATTGTCAAACGGGTTGGCCCCGTAGCCTATCAGCTGAACCTACCCGAAGAACTCAGTGGAGTACACGATGTGTTCCATGTCTCAAACCTGAGGAAATGCCTTGCGGACGAGACTCTCGTCGTTCCGTTAGACGAAATACATATTGACGAACAACTACGTTTCATCGAGGAACCAGTGGAAGTTATGGACCGAGAGGTCAAAACACTCAAACACAGTCGTAGCCCCATTGTCAAAGTCCGATGGAACTCAAAGCATGGACCAGAGTTTACCTGGGAACGCGAAGATCAAATGAAGAAGAAGTACCCACAACTGTTCAACGATCAGACACCTACTTCTTAAGGTATTCATTCTAGAGATACCTTTTCCTTTAAATTTCGAGACGAAATTTCTTTCAACAAGGGGATGATGTCACAACCCTGTCAAAACATTACAAGTCCGACACGTTACAAACCACCAAAACCTAACCGAACCTCATGCATTTAACCGAACCTAACATCCAAATTTTCGGGACGAAAATTCTTTCAACAAGGGGATGATGTGACACACCGTAATTTCAGGTTAACATCGTTAATCCTTGTAAATCTATTATATATTAGATTCGGGGTACACATCGCTAACTTCAACCCCGTCATTCGATTATTTCCCCATTACATCCATTAAAACAATTTATAATATATATATATATATGTATATATATACACATATATATTAGTAATAAATTTTGATTTTTAGTCTTGACCTAACTATTTAATTAAAATTACTTTAAACTAACCTTTAAACTAATTAATTACAAAGTATGAGTATAGTCTATTAAACAAAGTAGAGGGACTAAATGTGGCACCTCATTAAACCTTGCCCCAAAATATATATATATATAATAAGATAAAATAATAATAATAATAATAGTATATATATATACATATACACCATCGTGTATATCCTGCAACTTCCGAAACCAACCCCCGTAGCCCTAGATCAAGACTCCTCTGACGGCAGCGGTTCTCGACTTCCACCGCAAGCCTTCTCAACCGAAGCCTCCCTGCACCTCGGCGACATGCACCTCTCGATAACCCTCGCTTCACAACCGTGGACTCACTTGACAGGCCCGCTTTAATCGTTCAGATTCTTGCGATTCAAACATTGCTCGCAGCCTTGCATCGCGAGACCCGGCAGCCTTCTTCTTCGCCCTCGAACCGCCGATGACTCACGGACCACATCGCTTCCCCGGCAGCGGTTAGGTACGCTTTCTCCTCGTTACTTATGACAGTGCGTTCCCGGTTCGTTTCGGTCTCGTTTCGGTTACGGTTTCTTGACGACGGGCCTCGACTTTATCCGGTTAATTGTTCACGGTGTGAACTTCACATGTGGTCGTTTGAATGAGGTGGCTTGTTGATGATGTGTTTATATGTATGTATGTTGCCATATAGATATGTGGGAGTATCTTCTGTGTAGGTATATATATATACATGCATGCGATTGTATATATGCATGTGTGATGCCATGCGTATGGGAAGGGGGGGGTTACCCCGTGGTTGAATGCGTTCGTGTGTGTGTGTTGGCTTGAAAGAGGGGGGAACATGGGGTAATAATGTAGGCGTATGAGGTATGTGGGTGTGGGTGTTTGTGGTGGTTGTGTTTGTGTCCAGGAGTGGATGAGCCTTGTGTGTATGTATATAATATGTGTATGATTGCATATATGTATGTATGTTATTATAATTTCTTGTATGTATGTCATGTGTATGTGGTAGAATAATGGGTGTGGGCTGCTCACATGTTTCCATGCATGAATACATGTATATTTATTTGTTGTGTATGACTTGTGGCATGGTGTGTGTTGGGTGTGTTCTGCGTAGGTGTGTTTCTGCGAGTACGATCTTTGTGACGTAGGTATGATATATATATATTAATAGGTGTGTATAGTGTATGTTGTATATGCGCTTAATGGATTTATTATTTAAGAATGATGAGTGTAAAATGTAAAATAGATTTACTATTGATAACACTATACAATTAATATGTACGAACAGCGTTCACATACATATTGTTGAATGTATGCGTGAATAACTGAGTTTTATGTTTGTGTGAGCTTGTATATGGTAGTACTTGTTTGAGAATGAGAAATACCGATAGCCCGCATCGTAACCGAACCGTGATCGTGAACCATACCATTCTATTCCGAGTAATAAATTCTATTACTAATATTTAGTCTTAATAAATATTAAATGAAACTCAGGTTAATTGGAACCCGATCCTTTGTGCTTACACTTATTTGTTGCAACGCACTCGAGGTGAGTATTCACGGCCCCACTTTTTTTACTTTCTTTTCTTTTTGGGGGAGAAGACATGCAAACATATTTTATGAATGGTTGCCAGTATTATTGATATCGCTTGTTACGTTAGTGCAAACAAAACATGTCCTGACACACTCGAACCGTTAGTAATGGGATTAGCGAGGTAATTTTGAGTAGTACTACTGGGTCTGACAAACCCCGCCCGGGCTAGTCGCGCTAGCTTGATTGGAGGTCAAACGGGTGCTTGATTGGCCTAACATTTGTCATTGTCTGTTGAGACGTGACGGGGATACAACAAACACATATAGGACGCAAACAGTCAGCTTCGGTTCGAAACACTAAGTAACAAGAACATAGGCTAGCTACCTAACGATATGCTTTATATACTAAACCATTGAAACGCAAACCATGGAAACGCTTACAAACACATTTATTGTTGACTAAAACCTGTGAACTCACCAACTTTATGTTGACACACTTTAGCATGTTTTCTCAGGTAACAGGAACGCTTAAGCTCATGATGTACGATTAAGGAACGCACTCAGGACATGCATCATCAAACTCATTTTCTTGCATTGGACATTTTGTTTTGAATTAGCACTTATAATTTTCAGTATTGGTTTACATTTCGTTTATTCGCTTCCGCACTGATGTTTATTTCGTTTATCTTACTCTGATTGAAGTCAAACGTTTATTTTTAAATTCATATAGTGTCGTTTGATATGACCGTGTCTGAGATCCTGGTTTGTCACACGCCTAACGGTAAAACCTCGTTGTGGAAATTGAGGGTGTGACAGAATGGTATCAGAGCCACTCCTGTGCCGTTCGGGGTGTGGGACATACCTCACCAAGGATGGTGACTTCTCGGGCTCATCGAGGACGATGAGTCCAAACAGGGGGTGCTTGTGACACCCTACACATATCCCACATCGGTCATGGACAGGAGAGATTCCTGGTTCATAAGGAATGTCTGGCCTCTAATATCAACAACGCGTTTTGGGCGTATTGGCTGTGGATGAGAGGAGAACTCCACAGTTAAGCGTGCTCAGGTGGGAGCAATCCAGGGATGGGTGACCTCCCTGGGAAGTTTTCACCCGGGCAACCAAAAGCAAATCCGTGAGCTCCTCGTGGGCGAAGCGGACAATATTGTTGATGTGAGAGGCCGGGTGTTACAGTTAGTATTCATTAGTTATCAATATATAGGTACGATTTGTGGTATACTTCGTTATGGTGACTATGATATTTCTGTATTGTTTGATACTGGCTCCACCCACTCTATAGTATCTCATCTATTCACAAACCGCCTTACGATCATGCCTACCGCTCTAGAGCCTGCATTAGTGATTTCTACTCCTGTTGGAGAATCGATTGTTATTTCACAAGTATACCAAAACTGTCCTATTCAGATCGAATCAATCATTAGAGAGGCTGACCTATTTCCTATGCACATGGGTGATTTCGATATTATTCTTGGCATGGATTGGTTAACACGACACCAGGTTACCATAGAATGTCAAACTCGTCGTGTGCTATTTGGTGATCCTGTGAACCCTGACTTAGTTTACCAAGGGAACCTACCTCGGAAACCTCTCAAAATTATCTCTGCTCTGAAAGCCCAAAAGCTTATATTCCGTGGATGTGAGGGATTCTTAGCTTCTATAAAAGATACATCAATGGACACTCCTCGTATTGAAGACTTTCCTATTGTTCGGGAATTCTCTGATGTCTTTCCTGAAGAACTTCCAGGGTTACCACCTGAGCGTGAAGTCGAGTTTACTATTGATTTAATCCCCGAGGCGGAACCTATTTCTAAGGCACCTTATCGGATGGCTCCAGTAGAGTTAAAGGAATTG
Organism: Flaveria linearis; assembly: GCA_024085815.1. Classification (NCBI taxonomy): domain Eukaryota; kingdom Viridiplantae; phylum Streptophyta; class Magnoliopsida; order Asterales; family Asteraceae; genus Flaveria; species Flaveria linearis. The sequence goes on along the minus strand of CM044002.1, from coordinate 100,423,016 downwards.
AAAGAACAACTGCAGGAGCTATTACAACTTGGATTCATTAGACCAAGTGTTTCCCCATGGGGGGCACCGGTATTATTTGTGAAGAAGAAAGATGGTAGTATGCGTCTATGCATCGACTACCGAGAGCTTAATAAGATTACTATCCGAAACCGCTATCCGTTACCGCGTATTGACGATCTCTTCGATCAACTACAAGGGGCAAAGTTCTTCTCTAAGATCGACCTCAGATCAGGATACCATCAATTGAGGATCCGAGATCAAGATGTTCCTAAGACAGCATTCCGCACCCGTTACGGTCACTATGAGTTCCTAGTTATGCCTTTTGGCTTGACTAATGCTCCAGCTGTCTTTATGGACCTCATGAACAGAGTGTTCCATGAGTATTTGGACCGCTTTGTAATTGTTTTTATCGATGACATCTTGGTATTCTCTAAAAGTAGAGAGGAGCATGAAGACCATCTTCGCACGATTTTGGAGACCTTACGCCAAAAGAAGTTATATGCTAAATTTTCTAAGTGTGACTTTTGGCTTGAACAAGTGGCATTTTTAGGCCATGTTGTATCAGCTAAAGGTATCACTATGGATCCGGCAAAGGTGGAAGCTATTACTAAATGGCCTCGACCGACATCCGTCACTGAAGTTCGTAGTTTTCTTGGTTTAGCGGGCTATTACCGACGTTTTGTGGAAGGTTTCTCTCGTGTAGCATTACCTCTAACTCAACTTATGAGAAAGGGTGTAAAGTTTACTTGGAACGAGGATAGAGAAAAGAGTTTTGAGGAACTGAAGAAAAGACTAGTATCTGCCCCTATTCTTACATTACCTTCGGGTTCTGGCGGATACCAAATTTATAGTGATGCATCAAAAAAGGGACTCGGTTGTGTTCTTATGCAGCATGGTAAAGTTATTGCCTATGCTTCCCGACAGCTTAAACCGTACGAAGTAAACTACCCAACACATGACTTAGAGCTTGCAGCTGTAGTGTTTGCATTAAAGATTTGGAGACACTATTTGTATGGAGAGACATGTGATATCTTTACTGATCATAAGAGCCTTAAGTATATTTTCACTCAAAAAGAACTCAATATGAGGCAGAGGAGATGGTTAGAACTACTCAAGGATTACGATGCCAACATCCAGTATCATCCGGGCAAGGCGAATGTCGTGGCAGATGCTCTCAGTCGAAAGAGTGCAGGTGGAGTAGCATGTCTTCAAATCCAACCACAGATTATCTCAGATCTGGATAGAATGGAAGTTGGGTTACAGCTTGGTGAGTCTAACGGTTATCTAGCCAAGATGAGGATAGAATCTGATCTTATTACACGGATCAAGGAAGCTCAGAATCAAGATGGAGAACTTTGGGCGATATTACAAAATTTGAAGATAGGGAAACAATCTGAGTTTCGAGTTGATGAACAAGGAGTTATCTGGTGTGGGAATAGATTATGTGTGCCAGATGACTCAACCCTTCGTGACTCCTTATTAGCAGAGGCACACAGTTCACCATTCTCTATTCACCCGGGAGCCACTAAGATGTATAGAGATTTAAGGCAGAACTTTTGGTGGAGTGGTATGAAAGAAGATGTAGCTAAATATGTGAGTCATTGTTTAACTTGTCAGCAAGTAAAGATTGAGCATCAAAGAGCTAGTGGATTACTGCAACCATTAGATATTCCTGTGTGGAAATGGAATGATATTTCCATGGACTTTGTTACAGGCCTACCAAAAACATTCAAGAAGAACGACGCCATTTGGGTCGTAGTTGATAGACTCACAAAGTCGGCTCATTTCTTGCCCATCCAACAGGGTTACTCAGTTAGCAAATTATCAGAGGTATTTCTGCAAGATATTATTCGACTTCATGGCACGCCATCATCGATTGTATGTGATAGAGATCCGCGTTTCACGTCACGCTTTTGGAAGGGTTTCCAAAATGCTTGGGGAACCAAGTTAAGATTTAGTACCGCCTTCCATCCGCAGACTGACGGACAATCTGAACGCACTATTCAGACTTTGGAAGATATGCTTAGAGCATGCGCACTCGAATGGACGGGCAATTGGGATGAGTATCTATGCTTAGTTGAGTTCGCGTATAATAATAGTTGGCAGGCTAGTATAAATATGGCCCCGTTTGAACTTCTATATGGTCGAAAGTGTAGAGCACCAATATGTTGGAATGAGGTTGGAGAGAAGATAATCGAAGGACCGGAATTGGTTAGAATTACTAATGACAAAGTTGCCATTGCCAGAGAGAAGTTGAAAGAAGCCCAAACTAGACAAAAGAGTTACGCCGATCAACACCGACGAGCGTTGGAATTTAGAGTCGGAGATCATGTGTTTCTCAAAGTGTCACCTTGTCGTGGCATACGTCGATTTGGAATTAAAGGAAAGTTAAGTCCACGTTTTATCGGTCCGTTTGAGATTCTTGAAAGGGTTGGAGAAGTCTCGTATCGTTTAGCATTGCCGCCGCAACTCTCTCATGTTCATAACGTTTTTCATGTCTCTTTGTTGAGGGGATACAACTATCATCCGTTGCACGTTATTAGTTACCCTCTTCACGCGATTCAAGAAGATCTTTCTTATGAAGAAGAACCTGAAGCTATTATTGATCGTCAAGAATGAGTTATGAGACGCAAGTCTATACCGTTCGTTAAAGTTTTATGGAAAAATCATTCTGAACGCGAGGCGACATGGGAGACAGAAGAAATGATTCGTTCACAGTATCCATACTTATTCGACAACTAAGTGTAAGTTTTTCTAAGCCTAACTGTTAGTGATTACTCTATTCGTAAGTGGTGTGTGTTTAAAGAAGTATTATTTTCACCGTATTGTATTTTCAGAAGGATTCATGCTACGTTATTAAGAATTTCGAGGACGAAATTGTTTTAAGGGGGGTAGAATTATAATACCCGTAAATAATAATAATAATAATAATAATAATAATAATAATAATAATAATAATAATAATAATAATAGTAATTTATAAAAATTTATTAAACTTGAAATAAATAAAACTTAAGTCCAGGGGTGATTTTGTAATTTATGAAACTTGAAATTAAAAACTTTCACATGAAATAATAAGCAATGTAAACTACAGGGGGCCAAACTGTAAATTTGTTTTAAATCCCAAACCCCCTCCCGTCGACCCCGTATCTCCGGTCGCCGCCGGCGACAACTCCGGCGAGCCCCACCACTGAAAATAACGCGGTTTTTGATCAAACAAAAGCTACCGACACCTTTGCGTGATTGACTCGAACTCGTGGACCCTTGCAATTTGAATAATGGTGTTGGTTTGGTATGATTTCCACCTTGACCGAAACTTTCGACCGACACCCACTATCAAAACGCACTGAACAATAATAATAATCGAAGTTGATGGTGCACTAACGATCTTTTACACAATTAAAAACTTCCTTCGAGTCTCATCTGATTAGAAACACACCAAATCACACTAATCGATCATCACCTTCTCCGCGGACCTGCAACTACTCGAAATCCCACCTAGACACATTCTAAACCCAAATTGACAGAAGTATTTTGATCGTGTACACCACTAGAAACTTCCTGTGCAATTAATTCGAGTATCATCAGTGTTTGATCATCGTTTGGATTCCACATTAGCCGCGACTGTTCATCGTGGGGTTCATCATCGATTCGACTACATCTGGTAAAATTAAACACATCCATAAACTCGATTTCACACGGGGAATCAAAGCCCCATGTTTATTTCATTGATCATTATCGTTTTGTACTTCAATTTGATCCAAACTAAAACTAGGGTTCATGATGATTGGGGAATTCTTGGTTAAATGTGTTATAAGTCATCGAAACCAGCTATTACCGCGGCTGAGGCCTTTGGTTCACTGGTTCACGGTTCACTTGCAATCCTTGGGGTCACGGGTTCGAACCCGTGCACCCACATTTATTTTTTATGCCATTTTCAGCTTTCAAAAATTATATAAAAATTACTAAAAATTTTAAAAACAACTTTTATAAACTCTGTTTATTTTAAATGTACCCAATTAATTTTTCTGTAATTTTCTTTAAGCCTAAACCTTTATAAAATTATATAACAAGGACATTTATTTAATTATTTTATGGATTCTTTTAAATAAATGGTAAAAATCGGATTAAATATAAGACATCTTTTATAAAAGTACCTAATTAATCTCTGTAAATCAATTTATTAAAAAGCTTAACAATTCTTATATATATATTGTTAACAAACGTTATAAATAGTTTATTTTGTTGAATTAAGCTCGTATTTTACAGCCAACTTACAGAGAGCATAACTCTTTCATAACAGATTCAAATCAGTTAAACTTTATGTCCATGACGAAGTTCGTCGAAAGACGAATCCGTTGATATATAAAACATTGAAAAACTCATTCGTTTAGACCTCCAAACAGTCGTTTTCGTTACAGCTAGCAGTTCTGCGCAGCTGTAAAGATCCACGTTTTTCTCATATTTCGGTAATCCAAATCAGAAACTTTTCTAATTGAAAGTTGTTCAGAAATCACTAATCTAGTAAACTGGAGATTTTCAGAATTTTTAGACATCGTTTAGTATTTTTAACGAGTGCGAAAAGACGGAGGCAGAACTGGAATTTTTTAAACTATAATTTGCGTTACGTTATCGTAGGTTCTCACGGCGTTAACCGAGCCTAGACTTTGTTTCTGATTATTGTCATTCGTGTATAAGGTACGGATTCCGACTTTTCCCTCTCGTAGCATGAATACCTCTCGTTCTTGATCTGTATTTTGAATTCGTAACTTGACTTGTTGGATATTAAATCCATAAGATTATGGTTATAAGTGTTTATTGTATAGTTGATATTGTTTGCATGTGATAGCCTTTATCTGCTTTGTACTCATTGTCACATGCTTCCTAAATGATTGATTATAGCTAGTAACCTTGATTAAGGGTTATGAGCTCTAGTGTAACTTATTGTGTTATATTGACTTGATTGTATTATTGACCTCCATACCCGAGCACATCCACCTATGGGGACATAGGGCGTCATTGTGGCACAAGTGACGTGCTCTATCTGTGGCAGAGCGATTAGACCACAGCGTCTCTACATTATTATTATGTGCTAAGTTGTTACACATATTGATTATTGTTAAAGGAGGCGTATGGATCGATCCTAGGATATCATTGTTATTGTTTATTGGTGAGATGGTTAGGTGTGTGTGCCCACATTCCTATCTCACATATTGGTGCATTAGAACTGCAGCTAATGTACACATTGTTAAGTGTTATTGTTATTGGCTCATATGGGTATTCCTTTTAGATGATCATTATCATTTGATTTTCAACTTGATCATCTCATTGTTATCATTATTGATCATTGTATTGCTATTGTTTATTTCCGTTACTGAGCATTCTTTGGCTCAGCCGTATTTTCTTTTGTTGTTTTCTCTTATTTTTATAGCAGGTACTCAAGGGGCTCAGGGGAACGAGTGAAGAGTGTTAACTCAAGGAGTTAGGATGAGAACATTTGGATTAATAAGATTTAATAGTATTTTGATTTTAAGACTTTATTTAAATTATTTGGACCTATGTAAGGATTTGAGTGTTTCTTAGTACTTTAATTCTATCATTCATGAAACTCTGATTACTGTTTATGTGACACGTCAACCTTACCCGGGTTGGGGTGTTACAGTTATGGTATCAGAGCTTAGGTTCCTTCCTGTAGAAAACTTAAACTAAATAATTAAGACATGTGAGGATTGGGTAGACATTGCGTTAGGTTCTCTATATATTATATGGCTATTTTCTAATTCACGTTATTCTGATTAATGTGAAATGTTTTCATTTTAGATGCCTCCCAGCCGTAATTCACGAAATTCAAGCGGGTCGAATGGACCTGATCCAAACCTTGTTGGTGCTATGACCCAAGCACTTACTGCTATACTACCGACTTTGATTGATGCGGTACGTAATCCAAACCCAAATCCAAATCCAAACCCAAACCCAAATCCTAATCCAAATCCAAACCCAAATCCGGATCCGAATCCAAACCCAAATCCAAACCCGAATCCAAACCCAACTGGTGCAGAGGTTTGGCTAGCGCGATTTCAAAAGCAAAAACCACGATCATTCACTAAGGCGGCTACACCTGCAGTGGCCAAAGACTGGATCGCTCATATTGAGAAAATTTTTACCGTGCTTAGAGTTGATCAGCAGTACAGGGCGGGTTTAGCTGCTTATAAGCTGGAGGAAGATGCTCAAGTATGGTGGGAGAATGTGGTAGCTGAAAGAGGAGGCGAACAGTTCGTGGAGACTCTATCTTGGAATGATTTTCGTTCCATATTCTTCGACAAGTATTTTACGAATGTGGATAAAGCAGCATACAGGCGGGAGTATGATAACATCCGTCAACGAAACGATGAATCACTCACTGATTTTACAGACCGGTTTTATCGATTGTTGGGATTTCTAGGTTCTTCTGCTGGACCACCTGAGGAACGGGCTGAAAAGTATCAATGGGCAGTATGTGATCGGATTCGTAAGACTATTATTCACTCCACTTTCAACAATGTTGAGGAAGCAGTTAGGGCTGCAAAAAGGGTGGACCTGGAGAGAAAAGAATTTTTGTTAAAATTTGAGGATAATAAGAAGCGCAGTAGAGATTGGACTCGTATTCAGGCTGGCGGTGAGTCATCTCAAGGATCTGACCGAAATGGAAATGATCGTCAGAAAAATCAAGGATCGGGGAAGAACATTAAGCCATGGCATGGTAAGACTCGAAGTCAAGGTCAAATGATACCCTATCAACAACCAATTGCAGCTCAACCGGTGAATCAAAAAGGCAATCCTTCCAGACATCCGATGTGTACTCATTGTGGAAAGCATCATCCCGGAACTTGTCGTCGACTTACAGGAGCTTGTCTTGGTTGTGGAGATATGGGGCATAGGGTTAGTCAATGCCCAAAGGCGAGGAACCGACCAGAGAATGATGCTAAGGGAGCCAATGCGCCACCCACTACTGGAGGTCGAGTATTCGCACTAACTGTAGGGGAAGCTGCTAATGCTCCAGGTACATCTTCCCGTACTAATTCATTCTAATAATCATAATCTACTTCCATTGATTCTAGTTTTACCGTCGTTAGTATTCATTAGTTATCAATATATAGGTACGATTTGTGGTATACTTCGTTATGGTGACTATGATATTTCTGTATTGTTTGATACTGGCTCCACCCACTCTATAGTATCTCATCTATTCACAAACCGCCTTACGATCATGCCTACCGCTCTAGAGCCTGCATTAGTGATTTCTACTCCTGTTGGAGAATCGATTGTTATTTCACAAGTATACCAAAACTGTCCTATTCAGATCGAATCAATCATTAGAGAGGCTGACCTATTTCCTATGCACATGGGTGATTTCGATATTATTCTTGGCATGGATTGGTTAACACGACACCAGGTTACCATAGAATGTCAAACTCGTCGTGTGCTATTTGGTGATCCTGTGAACCCTGACTTAGTTTACCAAGGGAACCTACCTCGGAAACCTCTCAAAATTATCTCTGCTCTGAAAGCCCAAAAGCTTATATTCCGTGGATGTGAGGGATTCTTAGCTTCTATAAAAGATACATCAATGGACACTCCTCGTATTGAAGACTTTCCTATTGTTCGGGAATTCTCTGATGTCTTTCCTGAAGAACTTCCAGGGTTACCACCTGAGCGTGAAGTCGAGTTTACTATTGATTTAATCCCCGAGGCGGAACCTATTTCTAAGGCACCTTATCGGATGGCTCCAGTAGAGTTAAAGGAATTGAAAGAACAACTGCAGGAGCTATTACAACTTGGATTCATTAGACCAAGTGTTTCCCCATGGGGGGCACCGGTATTATTTGTGAAGAAGAAAGATGGTAGTATGCGTCTATGCATCGACTACCGAGAGCTTAATAAGATTACTATCCGAAACCGCTATCCGTTACCGCGTATTGACGATCTCTTCGATCAACTACAAGGGGCAAAGTTCTTCTCTAAGATCGACCTCAGATCAGGATACCATCAATTGAGGATCCGAGATCAAGATGTTCCTAAGACAGCATTCCGCACCCGTTACGGTCACTATGAGTTCCTAGTTATGCCTTTTGGCTTGACTAATGCTCCAGCTGTCTTTATGGACCTCATGAACAGAGTGTTCCATGAGTATTTGGACCGCTTTGTAATTGTTTTTATCGATGACATCTTGGTATTCTCTAAAAGTAGAGAGGAGCATGAAGACCATCTTCGCACGATTTTGGAGACCTTACGCCAAAAGAAGTTATATGCTAAATTTTCTAAGTGTGACTTTTGGCTTGAACAAGTGGCATTTTTAGGCCATGTTGTATCAGCTAAAGGTATCACTATGGATCCGGCAAAGGTGGAAGCTATTACTAAATGGCCTCGACCGACATCCGTCACTGAAGTTCGTAGTTTTCTTGGTTTAGCGGGCTATTACCGACGTTTTGTGGAAGGTTTCTCTCGTGTAGCATTACCTCTAACTCAACTTATGAGAAAGGGTGTAAAGTTTACTTGGAACGAGGATAGAGAAAAGAGTTTTGAGGAACTGAAGAAAAGACTAGTATCTGCCCCTATTCTTACGTTACCTTCGGGTTCTGGCGGATACCAAATTTATAGTGATGCATCAAAAAAGGGACTCGGTTGTGTTCTTATGCAGCATGGTAAAGTTATTGCCTATGCTTCCCGACAGCTTAAACCGTACGAAGTAAACTACCCAACACATGACTTAGAGCTTGCAGCTGTAGTGTTTGCATTAAAGATTTGGAGACACTATTTGTATGGAGAGACATGTGATATCTTTACTGATCATAAGAGCCTTAAGTATATTTTCACTCAAAAAGAACTCAATATGAGGCAGAGGAGATGGTTAGAACTACTCAAGGATTACGATGCCAACATCCAGTATCATCCGGGCAAGGCGAATGTCGTGGCAGATGCTCTCAGTCGAAAGAGTGCAGGTGGAGTAGCATGTCTTCAAATCCAACCACAGATTATCTCAGATCTGGATAGAATGGAAGTTGGGTTACAGCTTGGTGAGTCTAACGGTTATCTAGCCAAGATGAGGATAGAATCTGATCTTATTACACGGATCAAGGAAGCTCAGAATCAAGATGGAGAACTTTGGGCGATATTACAAAATTTGAAGATAGGGAAACAATCTGAGTTTCGAGTTGATGAACAAGGAGTTATCTGGTGTGGGAATAGATTATGTGTGCCAGATGACTCAACCCTTCGTGACTCCTTATTAGCAGAGGCACACAGTTCACCATTCTCTATTCACCCGGGAGCCACTAAGATGTATAGAGATTTAAGGCAGAACTTTTGGTGGAGTGGTATGAAAGAAGATGTAGCTAAATATGTGAGTCATTGTTTAACTTGTCAGCAAGTAAAGATTGAGCATCAAAGAGCTAGTGGATTACTGCAACCATTAGATATTCCTGTGTGGAAATGGGATGATATTTCCATGGACTTTGTTACAGGCCTACCAAAAACATTCAAGAAGAACGACGCCATTTGGGTCGTAGTTGATAGACTCACAAAGTCGGCTCATTTCTTGCCCATCCAACAGGGTTACTCAGTTAGCAAATTATCAGAGGTATTTCTGCAAGATATTATTCGACTTCATGGCACGCCATCATCGATTGTATGTGATAGAGATCCGCGTTTCACGTCACGCTTTTGGAAGGGTTTCCAAAATGCTTGGGGAACCAAGTTAAGATTTAGTACCGCCTTCCATCCGCAGACTGACGGACAATCTGAACGCACTATTCAGACTTTGGAAAATATGCTTAGAGCATGCGCACTCGAATGGACGGGCAATTGGGATGAGTATCTATGCTTAGTTGAGTTCGCGTATAATAATAGTTGGCAGGCTAGTATAAATATGGCCCCGTTTGAACTTCTATATGGTCGAAAGTGTAGAGCACCAATATGTTGGAATGAGGTTGGAGAGAAGATAATCGAAGGACCGGAATTGGTTAGAATTACTAATGACAAAGTTGCCATTGCCAGAGAGAAGTTGAAAGAAGCCCAAACTAGACAAAAGAGTTACGCCGATCAACACCGACGAGCGTTGGAATTTAGAGTCGGAGATCATGTGTTTCTCAAAGTGTCACCTTGTCGTGGCATACGTCGATTTGGAATTAAAGGAAAGTTAAGTCCACGTTTTATCGGTCCGTTTGAGATTCTTGAAAGGGTTGGAGAAGTCTCGTATCGTTTAGCATTGCCGCCGCAACTCTCTCATGTTCATAACGTTTTTCATGTCTCTTTGTTGAGGGGATACAACTATCATCCGTTGCACGTTATTAGTTACCCTCTTCACGCGATTCAAGAAGATCTTTCTTATGAAGAAGAACCTGAAGCTATTATTGATCGTCAAGAATGAGTTATGAGACGCAAGTCTATACCGTTCGTTAAAGTTTTATGGAAAAATCATTCTGAACGCGAGGCGACATGGGAGACAGAAGAAATGATTCGTTCACAGTATCCATACTTATTCGACAACTAAGTGTAAGTTTTTCTAAGCCTAACTGTTAGTGATTACTCTATTCGTAAGTGGTGTGTGTTTAAAGAAGTATTATTTTCACCGTATTGTATTTTCAGAAGGATTCATGCTACATTATTAAGAATTTCGAGGACGAAATTGTTTTAAGGGGGGTAGAATTATAATACCCGTAATAATAATAATAATAATAATAATAATAATAATAATAATAATAATAGTAATTTATAAAAATTTATTAAACTTGAAATAAATAAAAACTTAAGTCCAGGGGTGATTTTGTAATTTATGAAACTTGAAATTAAAAACTTTCACATGAAATAATAAGCAATGTAAACTACAGGGGGCCAAACTGTAAATTTGTTTTAAATCCCAAACCCCCTCCCGTCGACCCCGTATCTCCGGTCGCCGCCGGCGACAACTCCGGCGAGCCCCACCACTGAAAATAACGCGGTTTTTGATCAAACAAAAGCTACCGACACCTTTGCGTGATTGACTCGAACTCGTGGACCCTTGCAATTTGAATAATGGTGTTGGTTTGGTATGATTTCCACCTTGACCGAAACTTTCGGCCGACACCCACTATCAAAACGCACTGAACAATAATAATAATCGAAGTTGATGGTGCACTAACGATCTTTTACACAATTAAAAACTTCCTTCGAGTCTCATCTGATTAGAAACACACCAAATCACACTAATCGATCATCACCTTCTCCGCGGACCTGCAACTACTCGAAATCCCACCTAGACACATTCTAAACCCAAATTGACAGAAGTATTTTGATCGTGTACACCACTAGAAACTTCCTGTGCAATTAATTCGAGTATCATCAGTGTTTGATCATCGTTTGGATTCCACATTAGCCGCGACTGTTCATCGTGGGGTTCATCATCGATTCGACTACATCTGGTAAAATTAAACACATCCATAAACTCGATTTCACACGGGGAATCAAAGCCCCATGTTTATTTCATTGATCATTATCGTTTTGTACATCAATTTGATCCAAACTAAAACTAGGGTTCATGATGATTGGGGAATTCTTGGTTAAATGTGTTATAAGTCATCGAAACCAGCTATTACCGCGGCTGAGGCCTTTGGTTCACTGGTTCACGGTTCACTTGCAATCCTTGGGGTCACGGGTTCGAACCCGTGCACCCACATTTATTTTTTATGCCATTTTCAGCTTTCAAAAATTATATAAAAATTACTAAAAATTTTAAAAACAACTTTTATAAACTCTGTTTATTTTAAATGTACCCAATTAATTTTTCTGTAATTTTCTTTAAGCCTAAACCTTTATAAAATTATATAACAAGGACATTTATTTAATTATTTTATGGATTCTTTTAAATAAATGGTAAAAATCGGATTAAATATAAGACATCTTTTATAAAAGTACCTAATTAATCTCTGTAAATCAATTTATTAAAAAGCTTAACAATTCTTATATATATATTGTTAACAAACGTTATAAATAGTTTATTTTGTTGAATTAAGCTCGTATTTTACAGCCAACTTACAGAGAGCATAACTCTTTCATAACAGATTCAAATCAGTTAAACTTTATGTCCATGACGAAGTTCGTCGAAAGACGAATCCGTTGATATATAAAACATTGAAAAACTCATTCGTTTAGACCTCCAAACAGTCGTTTTCGTTACAGCTAGCAGTTCTGCGCAGCTGTAAAGATCCACGTTTTTCTCATATTTCGGTAATCCAAATCAGAAACTTTTCTAATTGAAAGTTGTTCAGAAATCACTAATCTAGTAAACTGGAGATTTTCAGAATTTTTAGACATCGTTTAGTATTTTTAACGAGTGCGAAAAGACGGAGGCAGAACTGGAATTTTTTAAACTATAATTTGCGTTACGTTATCGTAGGTTCTCACGGCGTTAACCGAGCCTAGACTTTGTTTCTGATTATTGTCATTCGTGTATAAGGTACGGATTCCGACTTTTCCCTCTCGTAGCATGAATACCTCTCGTTCTTGATCTGTATTTTGAATTCGTAACTTGACTTGTTGGATATTAAATCCATAAGATTATGGTTATAAGTGTTTATTGTATAGTTGATATTGTTTGCATGTGATAGCCTTTATCTGCTTTGTACTCATTGTCACATGCTTCCTAAATGATTGATTATAGCTAGTAACCTTGATTAAGGGTTATGAGCTCTAGTGTAACTTATTGTGTTATATTGACTTGATTGTATTATTGACCTCCATACCCGAGCACATCCACCTATGGGGACATAGGGCGTCATTGTGGCACAAGTGACGTGCTCTATCTGTGGCAGAGCGATTAGACCACAGCGTCTCTACATTATTATTATGTGCTAAGTTGTTACACATATTGATTATTGTTAAAGGAGGCGTATGGATCGATCCTAGGATATCATTGTTATTGTTTATTGGTGAGATGGTTAGGTGTGTGTGCCCACATTCCTATCTCACATATTGGTGCATTAGAACTGCAGCTAATGTACACATTGTTAAGTGTTATTGTTATTGGCTCATATGGGTATTCCTTTTAGATGATCATTATCATTTGATTTTCAACTTGATCATCTCATTGTTATCATTATTGATCATTGTATTGCTATTGTTTATTTCCGTTACTGAGCATTCTTTGGCTCAGCCGTATTTTCTTTTGTTGTTTTCTCTTATTTTTATAGCAGGTACTCAAGGGGCTCAGGGGAACGAGTGAAGAGTGTTAACTCAAGGAGTTAGGATGAGAACATTTGGATTAATAAGATTTAATAGTATTTTGATTTTAAGACTTTATTTAAATTATTTGGACCTATGTAAGGATTTGAGTGTTTCTTAGTACTTTAATTCTATCATTCATGAAACTCTGATTACTGTTTATGTGACACGTCAACCTTACCCGGGTTGGGGTGTTACAGAGAAGTGAGAAAAATTCAATGAGGATGAATATGATATTGCCTCATATTTCTCTTAATTACTTTTTTATTAGAGTGGAAAGATGTTTCGAATTAATTTTTTTATCTTTTCTATTATGAATTTATAAATTTATTTTTTTCTTGCATTAGAATTTATCATGAAGTTTGATTTCTTCTATCTACGTTTTGACATAAATTTCATTCAAACGAGGCTGATGACAAATTATTTATTTATATTAAATTCAAAGTATACACAATTGACTTGCTTATTTAATCTATGATTTAATATAATTTTATTCAATATCAAGCCTAGTCTGAACTCACTTTCATACACAACGTATGACGAGTTTTTTCATAATAACGTAATTAATTTTCCTGATATTCTCAATGTTGTGATGTATACGTACGTTACCGGTATAAATTTTATCTAAAACCGAGTAACCGTCCCAATATAATATTTATTTGAGTAAACTACTATTTTAATCACTAAAGGTTGGTCAAAATAACAATTTTAATCCCAAAGTTTAAAAATGGCATTTTTTAGTCCAATACGTTAAGTCGTTAACATTGTTAGTCTTGTTATGTTAGTTCAATGTAAAAGAAACTATTGTGCTACTCATAGCATAACAAACATTAAACACTCCCCCATCCTCACCCATTATCTCTCTTTACATTCTTGATATTCTATGTATTATATCCTCTCATTTATCTCATCTCTCCCCCCTTCTCTCATCGCACACCACCATCGCATGTAAATTGCTCCATCACAACAATGCATCACCCAACGAAGCCCTGTGCTATTAATTAAGACTAGATACCATAGACAGACTCCCTTTGATTTAAAGCTTCTATCTAAAGTTTTTTACATGTAAGGTTTTTCATTTTATAATTGAAACGCTATAGTATTTATTTAAAAAATTTTGGTTAACAATGGTACTATAGTCTTTTTACATTAAATTAACAACACAAGAGTAATGGTGTTAATAGGCTGGATGAAAATGATAACAAGTATGAAAATATTAGATTTAAAAGGTTATTTTTAATCTTTTGTACTAAAATAGTTATTTTAAACAAACTTTAATGACTACAATAGTAATTTACTTTATTTCTTTAAAACTGAGTAGCCGTAACATGTGGGTGCATGTCACTAGTATTACTCTAAAACATGTGGTCCTTGAACCCTTTTCTTATACTGATATTTTCCTCATTATACAATTGTTCTTATAAAGCACGTTTTCAAGAGAATAAAAACAAAATCATGTTTGGTTGTTATAAGAGTTTTTAAGAAAAAGTAAAATCCATCAAATCAATATAATCACATAAATAAAGTTTCTAAATTAATAAATATAAGAGTTAATCTCGATTTTGGTCCCTGTGTTTTGCAAATTGACTCCACTTGAGTACCAACGTTTATTTTATCTCCATTTGAGTACCAAATTTTAAAAAATTTGTCTGTTTCAGTCCAAATTTCAAACGGTGTTAACATTTTCTGTTAGATTTTTTTAAAAAGACCAAAATACCCCTAATGCTAAAAATATCACCATCTCCACCACACACCACACACCACCACCCCTAACCTCTCAAACAAACCCCACCACCACCGGAGCCATCATCATCGGCGCCGGCCTCTCCGGCCTAGCCGCCGCCGTCCGCCTCCACTCCCACAACATCCCTTACTCCTCCTCGAAGCCTCCGACGCCATCGGCGGCCGCGTCCGCACCGACAGTTCTCGTGCACCCAGATCGCCACCGCCTCTAATGACCGCATCCACCACCGTCACGCACTGTCACCACCTATAACCCACCAGCCACCACCAAATCCGGCCACCACTTAAAGAGGCTGTTAAAACCTCTTCAGCAAGTTTCACCAACAAAATATACACAGTTCTTGTTATAAGCTACCTGTGCCCAATCCCCCTATCTCCAATATATCAATCAAGTACAGAAATAAAACCTAATGACTATCTGAAACATTTACCTCAAGTTACTTATCCAGATAACAAACAATATCATTATACCATAGATGGAGCATAACACAACTTATCAGTGCGTCTAAACTAATTAGTTCACTCACAAAACGCATACGTTTTAGTTAAACATCAGCAAATATCCACCACAAACCATGATCGGTTACAATGAGCAAATTCCTTACAAACATACAATCACTTCACTAACAGCATCAAACAAGTGAACTCGAGTATCACGAGGCCATTTCACTAAACAATAGCCATCAGCTCCAATTACCTCAGGTCGATCGGAAGTCGAAGGAAGAAAGCCGAGAGATCTAGCGGAACGAACTGAACTAAGAAACTTCTCACCGACCTTGGAAAAATCCATACCACCAGAATTGCCGTCGCCGCCGGTGGCTCCGCCTGGAGATAACAGAAGCGAACCTGAGAACAAAAACCTAGAAATCTCAAAACCCTCAGGGGTCAAATTCCCGTGATTCAAAGCAAGCGGAATCAGAGCAGATGGAGGTGCAGAGAAACTGCTTGGATGCATCTCATATAGGGGATCTGAAATCGAGCGGTGATGGGTGAAATTGAAGCTCCATTGGTGAAGAATCTGCAGATCGAAGGTTTGGGGTTTAGAGAGTCATGGGAGAATGTGAGATCATGATTCGGTTTGAGTACACAGAGAAAGTGTGGTTGGGGGGTATTTTGGTCTTTTTTAAAAAATCTAACAGAAAATGTTAACACCGTTCGAAATTTGGACTGAAACAGACAATTTTTTAAAATTTGGTACTCAAATGGAGACAAAATAAACGTTGGTACTCAAGTGGAGTCAATTTGCAAAACACAATGACCAAAACCGAGATTAACTCTAAATATAATCAATAGTAATATGATAATATTGATATTAATAATATATATTACCATTAATATTAGTCATAATAATAGGCTATCGGATATATTTTTCATTTGATGTATTTTTTGGTCCATTGCATAACTATTCAGCAATCAATAGTAGCCATGTAAATTGATGATACGTTCATGAACTGTTCACGAATTGTTTGGCGGAAAGTTCGTTTATGCTCGCTCATTTAACGAACGAACATTTTTACTTTCTTAATGAATGAACATGAATAAAAACTTTTGTTTGATTATATGTTAGTGTTCGTGTTCACTTGAAGTTATATGAACGGACACGAACATACCGATGTTTGTATTCATTCGGTTCGTTTACAAATCAATAGTAACTAGATGTATTTCAACATGTGGGTTGTGCATATCTTCAACGTGTAACAATGCAATTTGCATTTTGCAGCAATAGATTGATAATGACAAATAGGTTTGATTGGCACCCAAGGCTCAGAGTATGCGTTCCGTTGTGGCTACAAAGTGGAGACAACGCCACGTCAAACAACGAAAACCTTTTTTGAAATCATCACAACCTTCATGAATATGTATACGGTAACCACACAACTTAAACATATTACAAAGATTTGAAGGACAACCCAAAAGCCTCCTGCTACGACAACAATATCACCACCAAAGGAAACCACATAAAGCCAATCAATGCAACTAATGCAGAAGATTGTACATAAAGAAGAAAGGTTTACAAAGCACAATCCCAATTGAAGATAGCATAACATAATGTCTCATATTAATCATTAACATTATTTAGAGGCTTAGAAACACAAGCTTAATGTGGCTGCAATCATAATCGATGCCACGCCAAAACACTAATGGTTGGCGTTTTATTCTTCTTTATCACCTCGTGAACCAACTTTTTTTTACTTGTGCAGTTCTGTTGTTGTTGTAACATTTTCGTATTTTCGTTAAATATAAGTTAACTTCGTTAAATTCTTGTAAGGACTATTCATGCCATTTATGAAACGTTGTGGGCTATTCTTGTTTCATTCCTTGTTTACTTAAGGTTCTAATCAATTAAATAGTAATATTAATAATAATAATAATAATAACATTAATAATAACAATAATAATAATAATATAATAATAATAATAATAATAATAATAATAATAATAATGGAAATAATAATAATAATAATAATAATAATAATAAAAACTTGAATAATTAAATAAGTTAGATTAAAGTTTAAAAAGATGAGGGGGTCTTAATGTAATTTTATAAACTATAGATTAAAGTTTTAGCATCAAATAAAAGGGACTCAAAGTTAAGGGGCCCTTTGTGTAAAATCTCAAAAATTCAACCCAAACCCCCGCCCATCCCGTATTTCCGGTGACCGGGTCCGGCCACCTCCGGTCGGCTCCGGCGAGGGCCAATACCCCCTCAAACGCTCCAAATCAATAAATCAAACCATTCTAAAAGCTTCGTGAACACGATTTAAACCCGTTTATGAGTTTTAATTGAGTTTAACAGCGGTTATGGGTTCCAACAATCGAGTAACCGATCACACTTAAACTCATTAGCCGTTCGAGCATTAAACGGCAATAATAATCCAATTAATCCTGTGTGCAGCTTCTTATGGTGATAGGGAATGAAAGCCTTCAATCAAACTCGATTAAGGATGCTCGTAATGTGGGTTGGATTGAGTTGCAGGTCCGCGTAATGTGAAGGATTGGATTTGTGTGATTGGGTGTTTTCAGGTGAAATTGAGAGTTGTAGACGTTTAGTACTCGAATGGTTTATTCTTTTGTGTCAAGGAAGTGAGTGGCTTCGTGATCCTTGAAAAGTTGGCGATGAATCGTCGGTAATAACCAGCAAGACCAAGGAAAGAACGAATCTCGGTTGGAGTCGTGGGAACACACCAATTCTTCACAGCTTCCACCTTTGCAGGGTCAACATGAATTCCTTGGCTATTCACCACATGTCCTAGAAATTGAACTTCCTCGAGCCAGAAGTCACACTTCGAGAACTTCGCGTACAATTGTTCTTTCTTCAACAACTCAAGAACTTGTCGCAAATGCAATTCATGCTCGGTGTTAGTCTTGGAGTAGATAAGTATGTCATCAATGAAGACGATCACAAACTTATCTAGATAAGGCTTGCATACTCGGTTCATAAGATCCATGAAGACAGCAGGAGCATTAGTTAAACCAAAAGGCATCACCATAAACTCGTAGTGCCCATAACGAGTACGGAACGCGGTTTTTGGGATGTCATCATCATGGACTCGTAATTGATGATATCCAGAACGTAGATCAATCTTCAAGAATATAGCAGCTCCTTGAAGTTGATCAAACAAGTCATCGATGCGAGGAAGAGGATAACGGTTCTTGATGGTAAGCTTGTTAAGCTCACGATAGTCGATGCACATACGAAACGATCCATCTTTCCTCTTCACAAAGAGAACAGGTGCACCCCAAGGCGAAGAACTAGGACGAATGAAACCCTTCTCGGTTAGCTCTTGAAGTTGACTAGAAAGTTCTTGCATTTCTGATGGTGCAAGTCGATACGGTGACTTAGCCACGGGGTTTGCTCCCGGTATTAGATCAATTTTAAACTCAACTTCACGCACGGGAGGTAACCCACTAAGGTCGTCGGGAAATACTTCCGGAAAGTCTCGGACAATCGGAACGTCCTTAAGTTCTTTCCCTTTGACTTTTGTGTTGACCACGTAAGCCAAGAACGCCATATAGTTCTTACTTAAACACTTTCGGGCTTGAGTGCAAGACATGAGTTTAAGCCCTTTGGAAGATTTTTCGCCGAACACTTTTAGAGTATCCCCAGATGATAACGGTATACGGATGCACTTCTCGAAACAAACGATCTCGGCATGGTGTTTGGCTAACCAATCCATACCAATGATGACGTCGAAGCTCCCAAGTTTCATAGGGATAAGATCAATAAGAAAATCGTGGGTGTCAAGACTTAAGATGCAATCACGGATAACGACATCCACGGTGATCGGTTTTCCATCGGCAACTTCAACGGTGAGAGGTCTTTCTAGTTTCGTATGTGGCTTAGCAAGTACGGGTTCAAACTCTAATGAAACAAAACTCTTATCGGCTCCAGAGTCAAATAGAACGTATGCATAAGTGTTATTAATAAGGTGCATACCTGTTCAAGGTTTAAGGCATTTAGCGATATAGGTAATGTATGAAAGAGACTTAGATCATAAACGTTAGGGTTGAATTTAGCATACCGTTCACCACATCGTTGTTTGCTTGTGCTTGATTAGCATTGATGTTGAAAGCACGTCCCCGGGCTTGTGGAACATTACCCGCAAGACGAGGGCATTGTGGACGAATATGACCAGGATCTCCACAATTATAGCAAGCACGATTGGTGACAGTTGTGGCGTTGTTAGGTGCACGACGACAAACCGCAACCAAGTGACCGTATTTGCCGCATAAGGTACAGATGCGGCACGGGGCATTCCCCGGATGATGATACTTACAGGTGTTGCACATAGGTTGAAGGCCAGCATAAGCCCCAGCCACAGGCACTTGGGTCACAGGTGTAGCCGTAGGTACCAGTTGTCTTTGAGGTGGTTTGGGTGCAGCCACAGCATAATTGCGTGTTGGCGTAAACTTGCGCTTCTTATTGTTGTTGTTGTGGTTATAAGATGGTTCAGCTTTGGTTTCCTTAATAGCTTCAGTAACCGCCCTTTCCACTTTCTTTGCACCCTTCACAGACATGGTGCCCGCTCGTATATGATTCTCGGTGAGTTGAGCGGTAATAGTAATGGCTTCTTCCAAGGTTGTGGGTCGGCTACCCACCACGGCATCTTGGATTTGGGGTGGTACACCCTTGATGAATTTTTCAATGTTACGGGGTACAGTGTCGACCATGTGAGGCAACAGGATGCTCAGCTCGTGGTGCCTGGTTGAATAAGTTAGGTGATCACCACCGTCTTGTTTTAGGTTCCAGAACTCCTCCTCAAGCTTTTGTATTTCACTCCTTGGGCAAAACTTGGCGATGGAAATGGTCTTGAACTCTTCCCAAGTGAGTGCTAAAATAGCATCAGCTCCTCGATTTCTTTTCTCGCTATTCCACCAGGTAAGTGCCCTTTGTTGTAGCATACTTGTGGCATAACGAACTTTGAGTGCCTCGGGACACTCACAGTTGACAAAAGTGTTCTCCATACTCTCGAACCACTCAAGAAGACCAGTGGCTCCTTCCTTGCCACTAAAACTAGTGGGCTTGCAAGAGCTAAAGTGCTTGAAAGTGCAGGTACGGGTGTTCCCTTGTTGATTGTTGTTATTCTCTCCATGAGCACCACTATTGTTCCCATTAGTGTTGTTGTTGCTATTAGCCATCAGGGTGCTATTAAGCTCAGCAACCATGGTTGGGAGCACAGCAGCCATTTGTCGGGCTATCATTGCTGCAAGTTTTCGATCGGAACTTCCACGCTTTCCATGATGACGAGACATGCTAGATATACAAAATGAGTTAGTTACAGGAATGAGAATAACAAAGGATAGTAGTTTAGACAAAGACAAGCTAAGGGTTGTACGGTACACAGAATGATTCCATTTGGGTAACGCATTACCATTTGGAAACGTTGACACGTCAAGGTGAATTGACCCATTTGCCTTAGAGATATGTGTATTTTGACCATAGTTTATCACTCATCCCAGAAATCCCCAGGTAAGCGTAACGGGCCCCTCAATGAGATTCATACGAATACGCTTGCCTTAGCCCGAAGGCTTTTTGCCAGGAAATCCAGAATACAGGTGTCTATGTGTCACACAATATTTCTTAGGTTCATGAAATCAAAACCTTGATGAGATTTATATAGATTAGACATAACGTCTAAAGATCCAAGTCATAAGCATAAGTATACGATTTCCACGTGTCGTCGAGAATAAGATTAAGTGGTTTCATGTTTTGTAGGTCCTTTCAAGATTCTGAAAAGGATTGGAAAAGTGGCTTACAAACTGGAATTACCTTCCGACCTTAGTGGGATTCATCCTGTGTTCCACGTCTCAAATTTGAAAAAGTGCTTGGCTGATGAAAGTCTGCATGTTCCGTTGGAAGACATCCAGATCGACGAGTCATTGCATTTCGTTGAGAAACCTGTTGAGATCATGGATCGCATTATGAAGAAGACCAGAACTACCACTACCCCAATCGTCAAGGTTCGTTGGGAGAATAAACGTGGTGCCGAATTTACTTGGGAACGTGAGGAGCACATGAAGAAGAAATACCCGTTCTTATTTGTATAGTTTCATTTCTTAATTTCGGGACGAAATTCTTTTAAGTCGGGGAGACTGTAACATTTCGTATTTTCGTTAAATATAAGTTAACTTCGTTAAATTCTTGTAAGGACTATTCATGCCATTTATGAAACGTTGTGGGCTATTCTTGTTTCATTCCTTGTTTACTTAAGGTTCTAATCAATTAAATAGTAATATTAATAATAATAATAATAATAACATTAATAATAACAATAATAATAATAATAATATTAATAATAATAATAATAATAATAATAATAATAATGGAAATAATAATAATAATAATAATAATAATAATAAAAACTTGAATAATTAAATAAGTTAGATTAAAGTTTAAAAAGATGAGGGGGTCTTAATGTAATTTTATAAACTATAGATTAAAGTTTTAGCATCAAATAAAAGGGACTCAAAGTTAAGGGGCCCTTTGTGTAAAATCTCAAAAATTCAACCCAAACCCCCGCCCATCTCGTATTTCCGGTGACCGGGTCCGGCCACCTCCGGTCGGCTCCGGCGAGGGCCAATACCCCCTCAAACGCTCCAAATCAATAAATCAAACCATTCTAAAAGCTTCGTGAACACGATTTAAACCCGTTTATGAGTTTTAATTGAGTTTAACAGCGGTTATGGGTTCCAACAATCGAGTAACCGATCACACTTAAACTCATTAGCCGTTCGAGCATTAAACGGCAATAATAATCTAATTAATCGAACGTACACGATCATATGATTAATACTAAACGTCTACAACTCTCAATTTCACCTGAAAACACCCAATCACACAAATCCAATCCTTCACATTACGCGGACCTGCAACTCAATCCAACCCACATTACGAGCATCCTTAATCGAGTTTGATTGAAGGCTTTCATTCCCCATCACCATAAGAAGCTGCACACAGGATTAATTGGATTTTCATTGCTTATTCCGTCTCCTTCGATCGACTCCCCTGCCGCGACTGTTCTTCGTGGCGTTCACCCGCGATTCGAACTCGATCAGGTAAATTAAATACATGAACCTGCTCGATTAAGCATGGGGAACAAAAGCCCCATGGTTAATTTGGTTGTAATCATCGACTAAAGGCTCGATTGATCCGTTTTCATATTAGGGTTCATGGGTTTCGGGGGATTTAAGGGATTAGACTTTAAAACAATTAAAAACCGAGGCCTAATGCGGCCACGGCCTTTGGTTCACCGGTAATACATGCACAATATACACGGGAGGTCCCGGGTTCGAACCCGGCAACCCCCATTTTTTTTAAAAGGCCTTTTTGGCCCTTAGAAATCGTATAAAAATTCTAAAAATTATTGAAACCAGTTTTATAAACTCTAAATATTTTTCTTTACATCAAACCAAATTCTGCAAATTTATTTCTTTTAATATCCTAATATTTTATTTTATTTTATTTAAACAAATAATAAAACTAGTTAAATAATTTATAAGATAGACTTTAAAAGTTGTTTATCTTAACAAAACATTACAATTGGATTATTTTCATGTTTTAGTTACTAATTCAAATAATGAATAATTATTTGTCTCAAATATTAAATAATAAAAGTTTGTAGAAATTATATATTTTATAATTTCATGAATCATTCTAAAATATTATTCTCTTATAAAAAAAATATATTAACTAAGGGTTAGATTAATAATTTGTTATTAATCAAAACGTTATTCCAATTAATCTTAAATAATTATAAGGTTTTATATATATTAAACCTTATCAATTTCCATACTTAAAATTTATTCTTAAAATACTTAAACACACATATAAAATTCCCCTAATGGATCGAAACGCGAATAATCACTTTATAAATTTAATTACTCGACAAACCTCACAATTCCAAATGAAACCCTAGTTCACGTTAAAACATTAAAGCTTATTATTAAGACTTTAACCTTGTGAATATATATTTACATATTTAGGTGCCTTGTAACGATTCACGTTGGAACGACGCCTACTATTATTCTTATTAATCGTCATTATATACTTATTTGACAGGTGAGTTTTCCTTGCCCCTTTTACTTTATTTCACACCATTTTGGGGTGAAACATGATACTTATACATTACACACTTATAAACATTTGAGACTTGTAAAGCACTTGCAATTCATCTTTATATCTTGTCATGGTTATTTGTATGTTGTAAGTGATTATATGAGATACATAGTTTGTTACAATCATTAACTATTGCTAGCCTGGCGACGTCTTAGATCTTTGGGCCTGACAAGCCTATTTGGTGCTAAAGTCGATGTATTGCCGACTCCTAGGAGCCGTATGCTTGTGCACTAGGGAACCAAATGCACTTAGCCAATCTTATATACTTGTAATCAAGTCGAGGTTTGATTGTGAAGATATGTGTTCTATAACCTTACTAGCTTATAACCTATGACATGAATTGCTACTTATAATCTTTTCATATTATGTATGAAAACTTTGGAAACTCACCAACTATTTTTAGTTGACCTTTTATTTTTATCATGTTTCAGGTAACCCCCAAGTTTAAAGTGGTCTTTTGAAGCTTGCAATAAAACTAGGACGTGGACCTAGTTAAATAAAAGAAATGTCATGTTATGTTTTGATATTTGTTTGAATGTATTTCGTGGTTTAGACTTATGTTTGTAATTCCTATTGAAACTATTAATTTGATTATTTACATTTAAACATAGCGTTATGTGGCTGTGAACAATCTTATCCCTCACACCTCGACGATTCCGCCGTCAAGGTTGTGGTGTGACAGTTGTCGAATGTGCATCATAACCGCAATAACATATCATGCATGCGCTAACAATCTAAGCGTGAGTTAACAACTCAGATGAACCAAGCCCATCATCATATCCATTTACAACCTCATATGAGTGAAGCTCATCATTATCAAAAAATCTCATGTAGAAATAGTTAATTATGTTGTTAATATTGTCTATACAAGTAGATCTCACGAATCAGACCCAAACCCATAGCGTAGATATAAGAAATTTAACATATGGGCTATTAGCGATTACAGTCCCCTAAACCCATAGCATAGATGTTACCTGAACTTGGTGATTTGGTGAAGGTTATCCACTTCTAGATTTGGAGATAGCAACTGCAAACATGAATAGGATCCAAATTCAACCACACAAGTTCAGGTAACATCATCCATGTACTAAATAAACCTACATTACTTTACAAATCAAGTTAAACACACATGATTAAAGAAATTTTTAAATACAAACTAATTTTTTCGCACAAAGTGTACAAAATAATTAACAAAAAGAAACATTAGGGTAAAATTATAAGAGCATTCACAATCCATCCCTTATCAACACTCTTATAATTACATTAAATATTAATAATTTTCATCTCTTATGTTTAATTAAATAATCATTACATTTTCTCTCTCATATACTCACAATCACTTTCAAAAAAATTTAAAAATTTATGGGGTTGTTTCGTGTTTTCTCAAATATATGAGAAACACACGGTACAATCCTTATACAATTTTCATCTCTTTCACTCACAATCACTAACAACCATCTTCATATTATAAACACCCACGCACATATATACGAGGAAAGTATCAAGAAGTTACAGTAATGATAGAAACAGACAATCCAATACCATCATGGTTGGTTTCACATTCTAACTAGTTCTTTCATAAGGTCGTCCATACAGGTCCAACAACTTATGGTATGTGAACAGGCTGTGAGTGCTCTAACACAAATCATGAAATTACACACAAAAATAGAAATTATCTATACTATATATAAAGCATATGAGAGGGTACAACCACTTTTAAAGGTAAAATAGTATTTATAACATTATTTACACATTACCCCTTATAATTAGTTACATAATAACCTTACGCTTACTAATATTTGCATAAAATTTTATATTATCTACCCATACATAAAAAAACTTAACATGTTTTGAGATTTCAGCTCCATCTTTTAATCTATCACATTAAAAAATGTTTTGAGACTACAACTTAACCTGTTTTTATTTTTAAACATTTTGGTGTAAACTTTTTGCTGAAACGATCTGTATTTTATGATGTACAATAGGTTAATGCGTATATACAATTCGTCATGCAGAACGAATTTATTTGGTGTTTTAAATTTTAACTTAGAAAAAACATAATAAATTTTTGTAAGCTAATACATGAATAACAAAATATTAAATGCACGTGTCAAATGTAAAATGTCGCCCCGCTGCATTGCGGGACACCCTTCTAGTCAAGAACGCTGTGTTCCCGAGTTTACTTAACGAAAGAAAAGAAACGAAACACTTTCTTTTCTTTTCCTTTCTCTTCTTTTTTTTCCCCTTCTTTTCTTTCTTTTCCTTTCTATCCGTTTCCTTTCATTTTGAAAGAATTGTTTTTAGCCTTATTTTGCCTTCTATTTCCTTCCATTTCTTTTCTTTTCCATCCTCAAGTAAACTCGGGAACATAAATTTGTAACAATCTTTTCATTTACTTTCATTAAAAAAAACTCTGGAACATAATTATTTATATTTTCCTCCTATTTTTTTTCTTTTCTTTCTTTAAATGAGACTCGGGAACACAGTTTAAAAAACAATTCTTGAATACTCAAATCACAAAGCTACAAATTGCACTTCGAGAAGTAGCTTTTGCTACTTTTATCCATGGCTTCTTCCCTTCACCCCACTTCTTTCCCTTTCACCTCACTCTTCATCTCTCTACACACATGAACTAACACCACCGTCCACCGGCGTTTCCACCATGACCACCGTCGTTGATCCACCGCACATTCTACTCATATGCCACCACCTATGTCCGAACAACAAAACCCACAAGCGATTCATCAAACAATGCTCCACCCAACTCACCAATCCCTCTTATCCCTCTAGGGTTTCGTTTAATTCGTCTTTTAGAACGAGACAACGGTGGGTTTCGTTGTCGGTCAGTGGCCGTGAGATTGCGGATGTTCGTGTGCGTGATAATGGTAACAATGGTGTTCAGCATAATCGATCGGCGATTGTGGAGATTCCTGTTAGCTGTTATCAGGTTAGTGGTTGTTGTTTTAGGGGAAATTTCTGCTTTAACTGTTGAAATGTAGGTTTAATTTCTTGTAAATATGTGAATTATTGAGAGAATTAGGGATTGTCAGTTTGTCACTGTGATTTGTTACTTTAAAGATGAAATCAGTACTGAATATCATTGGGTTTAACTGTCAAATGATGGGGTTAAGCAGTGTGTTTCATATTGGGGATTGGGTTAATGCTTATAATGTTTGTTAGTTCCATGTATATTTATATTATTCAGATATTTGGTGTGGATGAGCATCATACCTAATACCAATTAAGCGGAAGTGTGAAACAGTAAGGGAGATAAGAGTCTTGATTGGGATAACTTGTTCAGATGGAAAGCTTTATGATGGAAATTCTAGTGAGAATGTGAGAGAAAAGCGTGCAATTCTCGTTAAGTTGGTGTCTTTATGAATACTTGAATATAAAAGAATTTGCAAATTATCAGAAACTAAGTTTTTAGTAACTGAATTTTGAATTCTGTTCGGTTATGGTGCTTATTGTATTGATTTACCTGCAAGGGGCATATTGCAGATTCTTGGTATTCCTGATAAATCGGAGAAAGATGAGATTGTTAAGTCTGTGAAGCATCTTAAATTGGCTGAGATTGAAGAAGGGTACACCATGGATACTATTGTTTCTCGACAGGTGTAAATAAAGTTCTTTTAATCCTGTTTTATCTATTTAATGTTCATATATATAATAATAGCAGTATGATACCTTTCTTAATGAATAATTTAATGGATTTTCAGAATCTTTTAATGGATGTGAGAGATAAGCTTCTTTTTGAAGCAGATTATGCTGGTAATGTGAGGGAAAAAGTTCCACCAAAGTCATCTCTTCAGATTCCATGGTCCTGGTTGCCTGCTGCACTTTGCCTGCTTCAAGAGGTAGATTCTATTCCACTTTTAGGTGATCTAATTTTTAATAATTTTCACTCGAAGTTTCATGTTCTTTATCAGATTAGTAAAAAAATGAGGAATTTTTATTTTGAAGCTGTGACCCCAATCCTATCATCATACTCAAATAGCCGTTACAAAGTTGGCAAGATGGGTGGGTTAGCGGGTTGGGTAACGTGTCAAAATAAGATCTGGTTGAAAAAGACAACTTTTAACATATGTTGAAATGCCTGTCCTCTTGAGATCTTTTTTCGGGTGGTTGGTTGACCCACCAACACTTTTTATGTTCATATTTTCAAATTTAGTGATAATGCTTAATGCGATATTTGTGGTTGCTAATAAAATATTATTGTGATAATAATAATCTAAATCTCTGGAGAAAATATTTTAGGTGGTTGTATGCACTGAAATAGGTTTTCAGGTCAACTTTCAACCTATTTGACCCGTTTGACCTATTTCACATGTTTCCCATTTTAGCTATTTTGTTGGATTCTCCCATTTGACAATGGAATTTGACTGTTTGTGATAAATCACAACCAAAATTCATCTGGCGAGACTGGTTTGGTTGACAAGCAAACACTTTCTTTGCATGTTTTTAAATTTGTTATAGTTTTTGAATGCGCTAATTATGGTTACTAAAATAATATATTTTTAAATAGTAATCTTAATCTTCGAAGAAAATAATTTAGGAGGTTGCATTCATGAAATTATATTTAGGGGTGAAATACAATCTGTTTAACTCGTTCACCCTATATGACCGATTATTGTTTTAGTTATTTTCTCGGTTTGATCCAGTTGACCTGTTTGTGACAAAACACAAACAAGATCGAACTTTTTAAAAGTTAAGGGATCAAAATTGGCACCTCAAACTGTTTATATCATAGTCACAGGATTCGCTAGATGTCCAGCGATTTTCGAATTGGTTCGAATCGATCCCATTCGCATTCGCTAGCGACCCAGCCGCTCGCGGTTCGCTCAAGGGTTCGATTGTGGTTCGCTCGGTGGTTCGATTGTGGTTCGCTCGTTGGTTCGATTGTGGTTCGTGGCTGCAATTCGCTGGTAGTCCAAGAAATTCGCTATGGATTCGCGAATCGGGTAACCTTGACCAATCGAATTCATGAAATTCATGAATTCACAACTGTGAATTCATAGCTATCGATTTGTATAACTGTGAATTTATTAATTTCCAGTTAATTCCATGAATTTCAATCGAATTCCAGTAGTGTTAAGTTCCATTAATTCCATGAATTTCAATCGAATTCCAGTAGCGTTAACCTTGACCAATCAAATTCATAACTGTGAATTCATAGCTTCAATGTTCCAGGTTGTTTCTTGCCTTCTCCTCTTCCATCCACATTGAGTCAAATTAAGACTCCAACAGTCCAGCACTTATAAATGGTTTGTTTAATGAGAATATATGTTTTTTATAATTCTGGATTTTTGGAAGTTGGAACTACAAGTTTGTTTAATGAGAATATATGTTTTTTTAGATATATAATTATGTTGCTTTTAAACATGCCTTGTTTTTAGAATTAAAATTAAGGACTTTTAGTGGTTTCTGTAGCTACGAAGGGACTTTCATTACTTCTTACGGGGCCTGATGTGTATGTAGTACACTGCGACCTTTTTAGGGAAAATTTGTTGCTTCCCTGATGCAGGCTTGTTCATTTTATATTTCTTTTTGATGATATTTTAATGTTTGCTGTTTCGTATATCATATATCATATAGCCTATATCATATGTTTGATTATATGTAGATTTCCTAGCTTTATTGCTTTTGTTATCGAGCCGGGGGTCTCTTTGGAAGCGGTCTCTCTACCTATCGGGATAGAGGAAAGACTTGCCACCACCTACCCTCCCCAGACCCTACTTTTGAGTGGGATATACTGGGTTTGTTTGTTTGTTTGTTTGTTTAAACATGCCTTGTTTTTAATTATGTGGAGTGAACCGAATTGATTGGCACACCAAACCAGATCGAACCGGAATGAACCTACCCCCTTATGAACCGGATTCGTGGCCCCTAGCGAATCGCGAACCCGTACCTCGTTTTAGAACCGGAGCGAACCGCGAATTAGGTGACTATGGTTTATATTGCAGCCGTTTTGAATTTTATTTTTCAAACTCGTAATATATAATTTGAGTTTATTATAGGTCGGAGAAGAGAAGCTTGCAATAGATATTGGGCGAACTGCACTGCAGCACCCTGATTCTAAGCCTTTTACTCATGATTTGCTTTTGTCAATGGCTCTTGCAGAGGTAAGAAAAAGCAGAAAGAGGTTTGACCATTTACCTGTCTTTCTTCTTCAGTTTCTTTTTTTCATTTTCTTATTATATAGGTGCTTTCTTGAAGTGTGCTATAGCAAAACTTAACTTTGAGAAGAACAAGATTTCCCAAGGATTTGAAGCTTTGGATCGTGCTCAAAGTCTTCTTAAGAGCAAACCTTCACTTGAAGAAATGACACTATTATCTCAGGTACTTTTATAGCTTGTATGTTCTTTTTATTAAAATGGTAAAATACCCAACTAGGAAATAATAAAAAAGATAAATGAAAATATCAATAATAACTTGGTTAGAAAGGAATTTTCAAACCGTCTTTATTTTCCTCAACTGTGGAGATGTTTGGATCTGCATTTTGAAAGTGGTTATCGAGTCTTGAAGTTGCAAATTTAGTTTTCTAATGCTTGTATAAACAAAATCCGGTTCGGTTTGTCTGATTGGGTTGACTAGTTGGTTTCATACCAGCTACAACAAAATTGATTATCTAGGAGTAAATCAAAATTACTGATTCTTTTGGACCTAATTTGAGTTTTATTTCACTTCACAAACATGTCTAGTTTTTCCTCAAAAATGCCTTTTGTAGTATTGCTATATATTTTCTATAGGAATAATGTGGTTATGTGGAGGACCTAAGTATCAATTTGTTTCCTTAAGGTCACACATCTATTGAAACTACTCTCTAGGCCACCCAATATGTATCTTGTTTCACTCATAGCACTTTCGGTCAAAACCTTGTTACAAAAATTCCCTTAGATCTTTTAAGGACACGGATATATCTTTGATGGGTGTCAAAATGTTATAGGTTAAAATGTTTTTTTTAAAAGGTTTAAGGCTATTGTCGTCATCCAACATATCGTTGTCATCCAACATGTTTCCTTTTTTGGGGCTAGCATTGGTATAAAAGAAACCACATACATACTTGGTTGACCTCCACAAATATCATCGCAATAGTTTTTTTAGAATAATCTGAATTTTCCAAACGCTTGATTTGTGGTTATTTAATTATTACCACTTGAAACAATCAAAGCACATCCAAACACTATTTTCCACAGCCCACAATATTACATTATCTGATTCTAATTATCCAAAATCACATAGATCGAAGAATCTTTGGAAGAACTTGCTCCTGCGTGTACACTCGAGATATTAGGCATGGCCCACACACCAGAAAATGCAGAAAGGAGAGTACGGGCAATTGCAGCCCTTCGGGAAATGCTTAGGCGAGGGCTAGAAGTGGAAAGTCAAAGTCAAATAGAAGATTGGTCAAGTTTCTTGAATCAAGCTTTAAATAAACTCATGGCTGCAGAAATAGTTGACCTTCTTACATGGG
Source organism: Flaveria linearis (assembly GCA_024085815.1). Lineage (NCBI taxonomy): Eukaryota > Viridiplantae > Streptophyta > Magnoliopsida > Asterales > Asteraceae > Flaveria > Flaveria linearis. The sequence continues at coordinate 100,391,949 of CM044002.1, read as the reverse complement.
ATAGTCTAGCTAACACACGCAAGAACAAGAAGTCACTAGAGTCACATAATCAAAGGGTGGTTGTCGATACAAGATCTTTTTATATTGTAATAATGGCTCATTTGGCCCTAGGGTTTTCAACCAAGCAAATAGAGATGGTATATTCCTCTTGAACAATAAAAATCTATAAAAGGGGGTTTTTGAATTTGGGTTTTGTAACTGATAATCTGATTTTTGTGACTTGAATTTATAGTATTCGATTTTTAATGTTTGGATAAACAGATTCTGCCTTTGATTATCCAATCAAATAGTGGTAATACTAAATAATCAGTTGGATATTAGGGACCATAAAGACTTTTGCTGTATAAACAGATTCTGCATTTGATTAAATACCCCTTTAATGAACACTATGCTCGTTGGTTACTTGAGGATGTTGCATTTAAATTTGGTTCACACATCTGAATAATTTGTGAAGTCGTGTTGGTGATTTTCTTGTAGATTAAGAAAGCAAAGACTATTTGCGAGTGTTTGGTGGCATCGGATGGCGTTGATTTAAAACTTGAAGAAGCCTTCTGTTTGTTCCTTCTTGGACAGGTGGTTTTCTCTTTTATATACAAACTGTACACATGATTTTCTTAGAGGTGGCAAAATAGGTAATTTTTGGTGCGGATAGAAATGTGTCACCGGGTCAGGTTGGTTGACCTAAAACACGAAAAATACTCTTTGGACAACTTTCAACTTGAAACAGGTAATTTAGCTTGTCAGATTTGATTAAAATTTATTCTTACAATAATGGTAGAATTTAAAATGAAATGATTCAGGAGATTTAATGCCTTAGAAATACTAGTTGTACAACTTTCGACCTGTTTCCTATAAAGCTAGACTTTTTGCCCATTTGACCTGCTAAAGATAAAACGTAACCCGGATTGAATGGTTGAAATTGCTATCTCTATTCTCTAATTATTCTATTTTATGGACATACTGTTATCGTATTTTACAGGGTGATGAGGCTGTGGTTGTTGAAAAGCTGCAGCAACTTGAGTCAAATCAAAAAGCAACTTCAAGAACGTTGATATCCGGGCATGACATTAAGGATGCTTCAAATGGCAAGAAGTTGCTCGTATGTTCTTTTTTATGCAATAATGCCCGAAGTTCTAAGTGCATTTGGTTTCACCTATATTTCATTGTTCAATAGTTGACCACTTCACATATATTTCATTGTTCAATAGTTGGCCACTTCACTCGTTTCAATTAGTGTTTTAGACTTTCAGGCTTACTGAAATGAAGTTTTCTGCATTTTCGGAATAATGGGTCATTTTTATACTGCTTGTAAACACAGGTCTGGTTGGGTCCAACCCTTTCAACCCTCTCCCTTTTTTCGCTAATTTTTGTTTGGCCCATTTGAGCCATTTTAGATTAGAACTACCCCAATCAACCCTTCATTGAATTGGGTTAAAATGTCTACCTCTTATAAATTGTTTTATGAGTCGGTCTGCTGTGACTTGGGCCCTTCAGCTCCTATGATAGCAGGTGATTTTTTGTAAGGGTAGAAAGGGGCCAAGTTGGGTTGACGGTTGACCTTAAACACATTGTCCAATTTCAATATTTTTAATATATAGTTGACGCACTATATTTGACTTTAAAAACAATATTGCTGCAGTAATAATCTAAATCTTTGATTAAATCAAATTAAAAGGTTGCATGCATTGAGAATACACTTCAGATACCTTTCAACTAGCTCGATTTGTTTCCTTTTTAGTGAACTTTCTATTTGACCCTATTGAGATTAAAAGTAACTAAAATCTACCCATTCATAGGTGATGGGTTGAAATTATTATCTCTTCTTTTGTTTTATACGGCCAGTCTGTTATGAATTTGGGCCCTTTGGCTCCTATGATGATGGGTCTTTTTAACTACCAACCTGAAACACCTTTTTGTGTGTGTGTGTGTGTATTTAATAAATAGTCATAACAGGACTCTATCTTTATTCTCGTCCAATTAATCGGTTCTGGCCCGGTAGCATCAAGTCTCGTTGTAGACATTGGTTGCATAGTATATGAATTTAATTGTTTGGCCGATTCAAGAAATAAAGAATAAAGTAATAAAAATTAAAAATAAATAGTTATTTTACTGAATTTCACTACATAAACAATATTATTGTAACAATAAGCTAAATATTTGAATAAAGCAATTAGGTGGTTGTGTGCATCTTAAATACACTTCAGGCCACTTTTAACATGTTCTTCCTGTTCTCTTTTATTTAACTTTTTATTCGAGTTGTTTGAGACTACAAATAACCCAAATCAACCCATTTGTGGTTTGATATGCCACCTATGATATTGTGAATTTCGAACATTTGGCTCCTATGATGACATGTAAAATGTAAATATTAGATACTATCTTACTCAAGAATTGGTTGCTGGATTGACCAGGACTCATGGGTGATTAATGCTGTTCTTGGCTTGTTTCCAGACACAAGGGATTGTTCTCCATCTGTGGTGAGTTTACAATGACTAAAAATGAATATGGGGCAAATAATAGCTAATTTTTGAGATTGAATATCTGCAGGATAACTTTTTTAATAGTGCAAAAACAGCTTCAGATAGGAGGAACAGAAAAAAGTTAGTGCAACCATCACCTGGTCTAAACAACAGGCCTATTTCTCCATCTTTTTCATCCGACTGGCGAACTCGTGAGGATTATACATCAAGTTCACGCCTTGGGTCAACTGTCGGGTCAACTGTCGGGTCAACTGCGAAGCAGTTGACTCCATCTGATTTGCTGGGACCCCCACTAATAGCAAACAGTTTAAAAGCTGAAAGCTATCCATCTGTTCAATTAAAGAGAAATTTGGGTACACGATATGATAAAGTTTGGGAAATTTGGTTGGATCCAAATAATGTAGTTAGGTATATGAGTATAATGACAGCAGTGGTTTGTTTAGGTTGTGCTACTTTTGGCCTGGTGGGTGTTCGGTTTTTGGGCCCGAGGAGGGCATCTAATTGGGCCTATAATGGGGCAAGGGTGAACACAGGTTCACTTTCTCATGGTCTATGGGGATCTGCTTTTAGCAAGGGAAATCTTATTGCTGACAGTTTAAGGAAACTGTCGCTAATGCAAAAGAAACAAGTTGATCGTGGATATGAAGCTGAAGGTGTAAAATATTCTAGAACTTTTGTGACTTCAATTTCTATGAATGTTGAAGAAGCTGAAAATCTTGTTAAGAAATGGCAAAGTATTAAAGCCGAAGCCCTTGGGCATAATTACCAAGTTCAGAATCTAGTTGATGTTCTTGACGAGTCGATGCTTCTTCAGGTAATTTAATGTTTTGCTTGGTTTGTATTGAATTTTAGCAAGGTGTTTTTATGTGCACCGTGAAATTAATTAATTTGATTTTTAAATAACTAAAATCAAGTAATTAGCTGTAATGAAATGATGTTTAGGAGAGTGTTTGGATTTGTGCCTTTGCATTTGAAGTTGCAAAAATTCAAATAATTAGTTGTTTGAGCATTTTTAAGAGTTCCAATTGCTTAGATATTCTATAACATAAGATGACAAGACAAGACTCTATTGATGAAAAGAGGTAAACGTATTGTGAAATGGGAGTAAAACTCTCTGAAGTGAGTGAGGTTATAAGAAGTGGAAATTAGGTAATCTTATTCATAGTACTAACATGTGCCCTAAGGGATAAATTCTCAACATTTCAACTTATTTTGGTCAAGAATAAAGTTTATCTTAATGTTTTATTGAATTTGTAAAACACATTAAGGAGCATTTCTGCCCAAAAAATAAACAGAAATCAAATATTAACATTTCCTCTCTAAGAAGTAAAACTATAAACAAACAAACAAACAAACATACCCAGTGTATCCCGCTGAAAAGCAGGGTCTGGGAGGGGTATGTGGTGGCAAGTCTTTCCTCTATCCTGAGAGATAGAGAGACCGCTTCCGAAGAGACCCCCGACTCGTTCACAAAGGCAGTACCCATAATAAGAAGTAAAACTATAATAATGAGAAAAAATTTAATGGGAAAAATAGTAGGAAAATTGCAAGGGAGAAAAGGTTAGGAATACTGAATTTACAAAGTCTTGGATTCCCTAAGGTAAGTGGAAATTTGGTAAAATAAAATCTTAGAATATCTTTAATGCTAACCACCAATTAAAAAATTGATAAATTATGTTTCATAAATGCTTGTTGACATGTTAGCAGTACCCATCTTATTTTGCCCTTATATAAGTAGTATGTGACTATATGTTTATCCGAACATTAGATAATATATCTATATAACACATCTTCAAGCAAACAAACGTATCCGGTAGAACCCCACACATAGCAGATTTGTTGGTAGGGTCTATGCTAGATAATATATCTTCAACATCATCCCAAATTGCTTAGTTCAGATAACTAGAAGCCGAATTCGTTTATCCAAACGTTAAAATCATATCTAGATGAGATATCTTCATCATTAGATCCTACCCTTTTGCAATGCTATTTAACACTTTTTTTTTTGCATGAAGTGGAAGGGATTGGCTGAGTCTGCAAAAGAAAAATGTTGCTTTTGGAGATTCGTTTTGTTGCAATTGTCGATTATTCGAGCAGATATTTTATCAGATGAAAGGGGTAAAGAAATGGCAGAAATAGAAGCTCTTGTTGAAGAAGCAGCTGAGCTTGTGGATGATTCTTATCCGAAAAACCCAAATTATTACAGGTAACTTCAAAAATCTAATAATAGTAGAGAGAGTAATTTCGACCTATTACTTGTATGTTCGGTTTTCTGCGTATGTCTATCTCTAACGTGCAAACAAATAAAATAGAATAATTAGCTAAAAGGAAACATGTTAGATGGTCATACGGGTCAAACAGGTTGAAACCCTGTTTAAAGGGACTTTTTAATGTGTAAATCCTCCTAAATTGTTATACTTGGAAAATTAGATTTTATAAAAAAGGTGTAGGTTTTTTTATATTGCAGTTAACTTTACATACATAAGAAACTCTCTTGGACCCTTTTTACTAAAAGAATTTTCTAAAAGGTTTGTTATTCGACTGATCACAGTACCTACACCATTCGGTATCTCCTGAAAAGGAAAGATGATGGATCCTGGAGATTTTGTGAAGGTGATATTCAAACCCATCATGATCCTAACAGTTGATTAACTCAAAAAGGTATAGATTTAGTTCCTTTGACTTCTTAATTACTACTTGTATTATTTTTCATCATTTTTACTCTTAGTTTTTATTTTATTTTGTAGAACATTGTTTTGAGTGGTGGTTCCAAATGTATAAAAAAAATTTTTTCTTTGTGACGTATGTGTTTTAATGTAGATGCTTATGAACTGCACATTATTTGAACTTATAGTTCATGAACTGCTCATTGTTTGAACTTATAGTTCATGAACTGCTCATTGTTTGAGTTCCTTTTTTTCTTTTTTTGAATGCGTCGATTCAAATACTGAAATAAGGTGATGTTCGATATCAGACAATGGAAAAGTCAAAAGTCATAATTTGTGAAAAATGACGCCGAGGAATTTGACATTGCAATGACTGATTAGAAAGTTGTAACAAGATGAAAGTGATTCAGTGGAACCTTGATAGAATGATGATAGGTTTTCGTGTTGATGGTAGAATTTGGACTCGCCTAAATTATAGGTTATCATTAAGATTTAAGATTCATGAAAAAATCAGACTTCTTGCAATGTTCTTAATGTTTAGGACCATAATGAGAGTATAAGTTTGGATTCTTTCAAGAAACAAGATAGTTTTAACTTTTGTCTAATGTTTTGTAAAGGGCTAATCTCTATAATTATAGAAACTATTACCAACTCTCATAATCTATATTTAAATCTTAAACCCTAATGATCTTTTTTTTGTTCTTTAGTATAATAAATTAAACAATTTATACTATTAAAGAAAAACAAAAATAAAAAATCTAGTGATTGAAACCTACTTACGTCATCAACCACTAAATTTTTTGTTTTTGTTTTTCTTTAACTAAAAGATGACCCAATATAAAGTGGTAGCAAGTGACTAGAAGAATATTTAAAGATATAAAGCATGATAAAACATCACCCTACTATATTCATAGGATGTCCTCAATTAATTTGTATCTTGAGATTGCCTTACCTTTAAAAATCTCCCCAATTCTCTTTTTCCATTATAATCATATCGATGTCATAAATATCACCCATATAACTATTCTTCTTTTTGTCCCACTTATTATATTCTCAATATTTATGGGCCAAAAACAAGGCCCAAAGTATTCAATCCGTCCACTCACTTGAGTGTCCACACCTTAATACTTCATGCTTCTTATATCTTAACCGTTAAACCATCGACCCAAAAAAATGTTGGCTGAGACAAGCCATATATGCATTTGTGAGGAAAAAAGTACAACAAAATACATAATTTATGCTTCATTTAGACATCTCAAAGAACTTAAGGTCACTAAAATACTCTCAACACTTGTTGACTAAGTTGACTTTTGTACGCATCTATGTATCGCGGTAATGATGCCATTTTTTGTATCTTTCATGACCTGGCAACACGGGTCTGAGCCGATCAGCAGATGTACATTTTAAAGTGCAGCATCCTCTTAAATTGTTCATACAGCTTGAACAACCCCTGAAAATAAAATATACATTATACATATCATACTTTTATAATTTGACATAAAAGGATTATGCAAAAAGTGCCTATGCTTATAGTGTTTGTCAAATAAAACATATGTGTCATATTTTTATAATTTTACATAAAAAGATCATGCAAAAAGTGTGTATGCATATAGTGTTTGTCTTGTACTTTCCAATTCTTTTTAAATGAACAGAAGCATGATCATCTGTCATAAAAGAGTATAAGTGACAATTCAACCAATTTACTTGCAAAAATGATCGGTTTGGGTTGTATTTATCATAAATGGGTCAAATGAAAAATGTCTTAAGTCTATCTTTAATAATAGACGTATTACAATAATATTGTTTATGTAATAATAACTAACACAATAACTATTTAAGAAAATGAACAAATATGTGTTTGTGTCAGATGTACAAAGTTGCGAAAATTACAGGGGAATAAAGCTATTGAGTCACACGATGAAATTATGGGAAAGAGTTATTGACACGAGAATTAGACAAGAAACTCAGATAGCGTCAAACCAATTTGGATTTATGCCAGGACGCTCTACGACAGAAGCAATACACGCCATAAGGAGGATAATGGAGAAATACAGAGAAAAGAAAAGGGACCTCCATATGGTATTCATCGACCTAGAAAAGGCCTATGACAGCATTCCGCGTCAACTAATTTGGGAAAGTCTACGACTTAGAAGGGTACCAGAGAGGTATATCAAAATAATCAAGGATATGTATGATGGGGCAAAAACGTGTGTGCGAGCCCCGATCGGAGACACAGACTCATTCACAGTGGAAGTGGGACTCCACCAAGGATCGGCACTGAGCCCATTTCTCTTCACAGTAGTGTTGGATGAGATGACCAAGTCTATACAGCAGCCAGCTCCGTGGTGCATGCTCTTTGCGGATGATATTGTCTTAATATCGGAATCTAAAAGGGTGATTAACGACAAGCTAGAACAGTGGAGAGCGGCACTAGAGCGCAAAGGTTTAAGGATAAGTCGCTCTAAGACAGAATACATGCATTGTAACTTTAGTGGCGAGGCGGAAGAGGACACCCAAATCAGTATTCAGGGTATGGCGGTCCCACAAACGTCTAGGTTCAAATATCTGGGCTCGTACTTGCAGGAGGACGGAGAGATACACAGCGATGTAGCGCACCGTGTTCAAGCAGGATGGTGCAAGTGGAGAGCAGCATCAGGGATCCTATGTGATAAGAGGTTTCCAGCAAAACTAAAGGGAAAACTATATCGAGTGGCAGTACGTCCAGCTATGTTATATGGAACAGACTGCTGGGCCATAAAGAAATCGCACGAGAAACAAATAGAGGTAGCGGAAATGCGGATGCTGAGGTGGATGTGCGGTCACACAAGACTTGATCGGATAAGAAACGAAGTGCTTCGACAGAAGCTAGAAGTGGCCTGTATCGCAGATAAAATACGAGAGGGAAGATTAAGATGGTTTGGGCATGTCAAGAGGAGACCAATGGAGGCACCAGTTAGAGCGGTAGAGAACATCATCTTAGAGGGTAGGAGGAGTAGAGGAAGACCTAAATTGACTTGGGATGAGGTAATTAGGCGAGATATGATACACTTGCACCTCTCTGAGCACATGATCGAGGATAGGACTGAGTGGAGGCGTAGAATTAAAATTAAGGACTTCTAGTTCGACCTATAGGCAGGAAGGGTATTTGAAGTCTGGTTGTGGGGCCTGATGTCGAAGTAGCCCTTATCTGCCCTTTAACGGTTATTCTACATGCATCTAGGATATATGTTTGCTATGTCTTGTATGATTTATTGTGTACTGTAGGCTATGTGTTGTATGATCTATTGTATGATGTCTTGCTATCGATATGGCTTTTTGTATACTGTATACTGTATGCTATGTGTTGTATGATTTATTGTATGCTGTTTTGCTATCAGTATGGTTTTTGCTATCGAGTCGGGGGTCTCTTGGGAAGCGGTCTTTCTACCTAACAAGATAGAGGAAAGACTCGCCTACACCTACCCTCCCCAGACCCTGCTCTTGAGTGGGATATACTGGGTTTGTTTGTTTGTTTGTTTGTTTGTTTATGTGTTTGTGTGTCAACAAGACCTTGCAGTTTCAACCCATACGAAACTTGATATGTTAGTGTTCCCGTAGGCGAGTTGAGTAATTGGTCAAAAAAGTAACTATTATGTGAGGATCAACATGGGGCGTGTGGAGCAGACCTAAAACACTTTCTAGTTATTTAAATTGTTAACATGCCAAATATAATTACAAACCTAAAGTATGCGAGTTTGGATAAATCAAAGATAGCATTAGGTTTTTCAGATACTTACAGGAATAGCAGATTGCAGTCCAGATTTGCACAGTTTCTATGCCTTAACTCAGAAACTTGTGAGCCACAAATATAACACTTCGCAAAAACATTATCGTCAACTTGATGTTTTATGCTTTCATCGTTTGCTGAATCATGTTTGACCGAAGAAGGTGGTAGAGATAGCCGAGAGTCAAAAACAAAAAGATTTCCAATCCATTTAACAGGGCCTTCACACTCCAGATAATGTGAGATTCCTCCTTTCAACGTATACAGATTTTTGTAACCCTTTTGTCTAAAAAGCATAAAGAGTTTGTTACAATTATAGGTGCTTTTCAGACTAAAGAGCTGATATCAAGCATGCTACTGATGTAAGTCCACGGCCCACGGGTGTCTTTAGTGCATAAAACTCCCCAATTTAGTTTGTTACAATTATAGGTGCTTGTAGAATGTTGCTAAATTCGCACAAGAGTCCCTGGACTTTGCTTTTACATGATTAAATCGCTAAGCTCATAAAAACTCAACGAAAATTCCTTAATTTTAACAAAAATGCCCTGTTTTGGATGGTTAGGTCCTTAAACTTAGCCAACAAATACATCTCTTTTTGCATGATCAAGCCCTCAAACTTTATATAAAGGACCTTTTGAGTTTGTACAAGTATAAGGACTTAACCATACAAAAACAAAGTACAGGGACTTGTATGTGAATTCAGCTAAAGTCCATAGGTTTATTTTTTCAACATCCAGCCTAAAGAAATTAGATTACCAAAATATTATATTTTTCACTACTACTTGACACACTAACTATTATAGAGAAAAATATAATTTTTGGACATAAATGTTTTGGTCAACACAACCTGTTTTGACCTGTACCAAATTGCCCAATTTAACCTGACTGTTTGACAACTATCCCAACCCACCCAATTTGCCTCCACTAAGACATAATATCAGCTCGTCATGGATTAGTTCATGTTAAGATTAATTGCAGGTTGCAGAAAGATATGCTAAAAAGGTATACCTAAGGATTGTAGAATATACGTCACAACGAATACCCCCTGTGCAGTACATTAATATCTCCGTATTTTCTTTGTCAACATTAACTAAAGGATCTGAAGCAATGTCCTGCACCAGATAAACATATTATTTTCAATAAGAAAAGTTTTTCTACAGGTATTCATGTGATCAAATCACTTGGAACAAAACTGGCGCCTTGAGGGGATAAAACAATTCATATATTTAGAACTTGAAATTCACCACATTTAATTATAATCGGGTTGAAGATTAAGATCATGTTTTATCTCAATTGAATTAAATGGATCAAACATTTTTTTTTACCAAAGTGTAAATACAATGCATACAACCATCAAAATTAGTTAATTCATAACTTTAGATTAATATTGCAATAATAACTTTTTTTTATGATTAACACATTAATTATTTGAAATAATATAAAAATAGCACGGAAGGGTTTGTGGGTTAACCCGAACTGAACCATACTAAAAAGTAAAAAGTACCTATTTTGACACAAACCCAACCCACCCGACCTGCCCGTGTTGAAACCTCTTGCAGAAGCTTTCAGTAAACTATACCTCTGATTCAGATAGCCCAAACGATGTGCTCCTGAAACAGTCAACGTTTGGTCTTTGAGCACCATGAAAATGACCAATGTCCCATTCATAACCTGCCAAAGAGAATTGAAAAAAATGTAAAATTACCTAACTACCCCCAAGGCCCCAACTTACAGAAGTAAAAAAGGATGAAAGAAGTACCATTTCTCACATCCAATAGAATGACATCTTGGTTTAGATTCGATAGTTTTTCCCTCCATTCAGATGGTGTGAGAGGTGTTGCCCGCATAGATGAATCAACCAAAGGAAGATGTGATACCCCTCCTTCCAACTGAGGAAAAGCAAAATATTGAGTGCAGTTTCATAATTTATATGTTTTTAACTGAAAACATGAAATGCAGAATCAAACCTATTAAATTAATTAACTAAATAGAACAGGTAGTGTTAGTGAAAAGTAAGAAATGCCTATGGCCAACCCTATAACATTTCATTACAGAAAAGTAGACTATCATATTATTTTAAAACAGTATAACTTTCCAACTTGTGTTTCATACTTTATTTATTTACAAAATTTAAAAAAACAAAAACAAAAAAAATATTAACATGTCAACGCAATCTAATCCAACCCATTTTGATCCGACTGAATATGTTTCTTCACCCAAACAAACCCAAAAGGTTAGCAAAAAAACCCAAATTGACCAAATATTGCCTGTTTGGCCTCTTCTACCTAGTGTTAATTCCGACTCTGGCATATCGATGATTTTTTAGCAATGTATGGCCCTACCATAACACTCTTTTCAGGTAATGTACTACAATAACATTAAGTTTTTTACACTGCAAACTTTTCAAGGGTATGCACTATGCAAATACATTCACATACCCTAGCTTCCATACAGGAAAACCAATGTTGGTTTTAAGGGTAGTTAGGGTGATTTATGGGTTGTTTGGATGTGCTGTCGGAAGTAGTTATGTGATAAATGTTAATAATATTCAAATAATCAACAGTAATAAAACGTGATATGGTAGATAGTGTATGAATGTACAAGTAGCTTGCCTGTACAAGAGAAGGTTTATACCGCAATTTGAGTCTTGGAAATGCATGCCTGTGAATAGGAGGAGATATTTGAACTAATATATCACTAAATCTATCATCTTTTTTTATCCAATTAGCATATGCAAGAGCATCTTCTGATGGCCCACTGTACTGCACACATTTACAAAGTATGCAAGTCAACCACCATCAAAAAGTCAGCTCAGTGTTTGCAACATCATCATAACAAGCTTATGAATCTTTATCTTTGAATCTATTGTTGATCATCAATATGCCATGAATATATTATATCACTGTTTGCCACCACCCCACAATAGAACTATATCTATGGCCAAATTAAATTCAAAATCCAACATGAAAACAAACAGATGACAAAAAGGAAAGAAGTCAATGCGTTAATACTTGATACATATAAGAAACCAATATACTTCCCTATTTTGCACGAAAAGTCCTGCGACCTAATTTTGGTATAATAAAGTCCCTCAACCTGTAAAAACTACATGAAAATAACATTAAACTAACTTGTATACATTAAAGTCCCTAAACCTGTCTAAACTGACATATTTGTAATTATTTGTCAAAAAACAATAACTTGTTAGCTCTTAGTTTGACCAAAATATGTTACATGTGACATTCAACATTTTCTCAAGCAAAAGTGTACCATATTATCTTGATCAGTATAAGAGTTAACAAGTCATCTATCTAAAAAAATTCAAAGTACAATGCATTTTAGATAGGTTTATAGACTTTGATAAAAAAAACAAGTCAGGTACTTTTTTGTGTACTTTTTACAAGCTAACAACTGACACAAACTTGCAATGAGTGTCTTTCATGAAAAATCATAAGCTAAACCTAAATCAATTTATGACATAAAAGCTTAGGGTATTTGTTATGGTGTCGTGAGTAACGGACGTGAGGGCCATGTAGGCCGCTCACCGGAGTGGAACACCACGGTTCGTGTGGGCATGAGGGCAATGGAATCGACTTTTGATGTTTTGTTTATTTTCATCCACCAACCACAATTCTACACCTTACCGTCTTTTTTAATTAATTCGTAGGTTCACACAAATATGTGTAGTGAGTGTGAGTGTGACGACACCACCGCCTACGCCTACATAGCTGCACCTTTTGGTCACACTCACTAACGTATAACACATAACCTTACTCTACACCCAACATTCTTGGATGAAAGAATTATCACCTGAGCATTGATCCCTTGTTCATTTATGTATATCCGACCATGAATGTCACGACCCTAAAAGTGAAAAAAACGATCATCACAATGTAAAGTAAATCAACATTATTAGATAATCATCATATGAATGTACGAACTAATCAATGCAACTTGAAGAACACACAAGATTCTATCAAATCAAAAAGATTAAATGAAAAACCTGTAGAAACTCAAGGTGTCTCGAGACCTCATCTTCTGGGTTTTCAATAAACACAAATCGATAGAAATTAACAACTACAAAACCCCTTTCAACCTCCTCAAAACCCTCATCTCCTTTGACCCAATTGGGCTTCGATGTTGATGATGATGATGATTGTAGTGCGGTGGTGCAATTACAAGGTAGTAATCGAACGTTGATAAGCTTAATCCTCGTGGGTTTGATCGCAATTGGATTTCTGAAGCAATTCTTTCGAGTGATTGTAATGGTGCAATTGGGGTTCTTTTGGGGCAAACATGCTAGGGTTAGAGAACCCATAATCGTATGAAAATGCCAATGGGAGTTGCGATTGATTAAAAGTTTGGAACTGATTTTGGGATTTCAGTTCATTTGCTTCGTTATTATTTCATGCTTATGTGTTCTTGAGTTTGAAGATGAAAAGGATAAATGGATTTTATCAAATATTAATTCATATGAATCTCAAGTAACAATTTATCGATAATGATTTTAACTTTTAATTTTGTATTAGTAACGGTCCCAGTCTAATATTTTATTAACTCTGATAGTATTTTATGACGTGACTAATCATGTTTTTCATGACCTAATATTCTAGTTTTTTAATGACGGTATGTCAGTAAAAGTGGATGATGATGGTAACATAATGGCTAGAAAGTGGTGTTAGACTGTTAGTAGCCTTGTGAGGTGCCAATGTGGTGGGATAAACGGGCAGAAGTGTGGTGGGCTTAAGACTTTTGTCATCGAGTCAAGTGTGTCGAGCACGTCTTGCGGGGTAGTTAGGATGTCGAGCTTTGTTTGAGCATTTTCGGATCATGAACACTCTGACACCATTGATGTGGGTTGATCGGAAATCCATGGTCAAACAAAACAGGAAGAAGCGAGAAAAAAATAAGAGATAGGAATTTGAGACCATTTTTTATACTAATATTCCACCAATAATAAGAGTAACAATGTATTGATAACAAAAATAAACCATGCAAAGCATGCACGTGGCATGAGAAGCCTTTAATGATGTATTTACGATGATGTGTGTGTGTATATATATATATACATATATATATATATATGTGTGTGTGTGTGTATACATATATATATATATAGGATCAGGATCATTACAGAACCATTTTTTATTTTCAGAACCAAAAGAACCATTGACTTACATAAATGTAAATTATAAACCATTGGTTTACATAGATGTAAGTTAAACCTGATGTATTTAGTTGTTTTTTATAGTTTATTGTTCATGTCTGATATACACATATGTAAAACAGGTCAAGTATTACCAGACTTATTATACATTTATGTAAATCAATGGTTCTGTAGTTCTGAAAATAAAAAGTGGTTCTGTAATGATCCTAACCCTATATATATATGTATACATATCTATATATATGTATATGTATACATATATATATGTATACATGTATATATATACATCTCTATATATATATGTATATATATATACATATATATATATGTATATATGTATATATATATGTATATATATACACATATATATACATATATATAGGTATATATGTATACATATATATGGGGAGGTTCTACTAAAAATAAATTTTGTCTAAGAAGGATAAGAAATGATCTTAGCCTTCCATTTCTTAATCAATGTCTAAGATAATAATGTTGTAAATAAAAGAGTTAATTACACAAATAGTCCCTGTGGTTTAGCGCGGATCCCAGGTTTGGGTACTAACTTTTTTTAGTAACAACTATGGGTATTGTACTTTAAAAATTATAACAGGGTAAAGTATTAGGGCTAACGCCCGTTTATTTTAACAGAACACCCCCACGTGACAAGCACGTGAGGGCATTTTAGTCAATTTATATACAAACATATAATCACAGACCCTAATCATACAATCGATTCTCGTATGTTTACCCAAATTTGAAATCATTCTCAAATCTAGGTCAAAATGAATCATGTTTGGTCAATCAGGAATGAAGATGAAGAATTTGACTGTGAACTCGTGTATAGTAAGTGTTTTAAACCCTATAATCTTGCTGAAAAATGATAAATTTGTTAAACCCTATATGATTTTTGCAGGTGTTGATAATTATCCGGAATACTTTTCATTGGAGGTTCACTACGGTGGATCATTTGTTATCAACGAAGAAAGTGAAAAGGTATATGTAGATGGCAGCTTAAGATATGTAGATTTCGTGCCGAAGGAAGATTTCTCTGTTTTAGTTGTAGATGAGATTATGAAAGAGTTATGTGTCAAGGATAAGATTCGTTATAGTTATCTTGTTCCTGGTAGTAGTTTAAGCACTGGTTTGAGGGCATTAGAAAGTTATGACGATGAGTTGGACTTTTTGGGTTATGTTAGTGATAACTGTTGCCTAAGTCTATTTATTGAAAGAATTGAGAATGTAGATGATACAAATGGTCCTGATGACATAGTAGATGAAGCAAATGAAGTAGAAGAGGTTAAAGTGGATATGATGAATTTTAACAAGAATTTTATTCTAGAAGATGAGAATGAAGTAAGGGATGATAATGATAATGCTGCTGATGAAGACTACTTGAGTGATGATTCATTTGGAACATCTGCATCAGAAGTGGAAGATGAGAATGAAAAGAGAAGGAGAAGGGCTTTTAGAAGAGTTAGAAAACAACAGGAAGGTTGTAAAGATCCATGTAGTTTCTATGTTGGGCAACAATTTGGTACCAATGCTGAGGTTAAAGCTTTAATCAAAAGACATGCAGTGGAGACAAGGAGGGAGCTGGCACTATACAGGAATGATCAAAAAAGGGTCCGGGCTGTATGTAGAGGTGCAATACCCACTTTTGAAAAAGGCCCAAGTGAAGGCCCAACTAATTTGGGAGAGAGTTCAAGTGGTCAAAAGAGGACAAGAAGAGTTAGTGTTTCTGGTCAAAGTGTGGGCCCCAGTAAAAAAGATGGTGGAAGAAAAACCCTAGAAAATCCAAACAAATGTCCTTGGGTCTTGTATATTTCCAAACTGAAAAATGAACCCACATGGATTGTGAAAACATACAACCCTGAACACAGATGCCTTCCATTTAGATCTGTTAAAGCCTTTACATCAGATTGGATCTCAAAGCAATTGGTTGTAGAACTTGAGTCCAACCCAGGCATACCCATCAAGGCTATTCAGGAGCAACTACAGAAAAGGTATGAAATGTCAGTATCTAGAATGAAGGCATTTAGGGCTAAGACACAAGCATCTGAGAAGTTGATGGGTGATTATACTAAGCAGTATAATGAGTTGAGGGATTATGGATTTGAATTGATGGTTAGAAACCCAGGAAGCACAGTAAGAATTGAGACTGAACCAGAACCAAATCCTGCATGTAATTTTAGAGTGTTTAAGAGAATCTATGTATGTATTGGTCCATTGAAACAAGGATTCAAAGCTTGTAGAAGAGATATCATTGGGTTAGATGGGGCATTCATGAAGGGCCCTTTTCCAGGTCAACTACTAACAGCTGTGGGTATGGATCCTAATAATGGCATATACCCGGTTGCCTATGCCATAGTGGAAGCAGAGACTGCCAATTCTTGGGCTTGGTTTTTAGATACTCTGGGAGAGGATCTAGAGTTACAAGTGAACTCTAACTTCACATTTATATCAGACAGGCAGAAGGGTATTATTCCAGCAATAAAAAAACTATTTCCAGCTGCAGAACATAGGTATTGTCTTAGACACATACATCAAAACATGAAGCTACAATGGAGGGGTAAGGCATTCAAAGACATGGTATGGGGTATAGCATCAGCCACTACACTACAAGAATATGAAAGGAAATTAGAAGATTTGAAGAGTATGAATGTTGAAGCATACAATTGGTTAACCCATATCCCTGCTGTTCATTGGACCAGAAGCCATTTCTCAGGTAAATTCTTATTTCTCACTACTTTATGTGTTAATTTGACATGTGCTTAATTGATATGTCTATAATCATCTGCTTATAGGTAGAGCAAAGAGTGATGTTCTCTTAAATAACATGTGTGAGGTGTTCAACTCAAGGTTGGTTGATGGTAGGGATAAACCTATTATAATAGCATTAGAGTTTGTTAGAGAATACCTGATGAAAAGAATTGTAAATGTTATGAAAGTCATTGACAAGAGTGATGGTTTGTTGACACCAAGTGTGACCAAAAAATTTGATATCATTAAAAAAGAAGCAACAAAGCTTACTGTTAAATGGAATGGTGGTTCAAAATTTCAAGTGACAGGGTACAATAGTGAGCAGTGTGTAGTTGATGTAGCTCAAAAGACATGCTCATGCAGGAAGTGGGAACTGTTAAGCATACCCTGCAAACATGCTGTTGCAGCAAACTGGGATATGTCTATTAATGGTTTAGAGATGGATATACCAGAGAAGTGGGTGGATTCTTGTTTCTGGCTACAGACATGGAAGGAGGTATATTCCTACAAGATTGGACCTATTAATGGTAGAAGCATGTGGACAAGAGTAGACTGCCCTACAATTTTGAAGGAACCTAAACATCATAAACCAATTGGAAGGCCAAGAAAAATGAGGAAAAAGGATCCAATGGAGAAGGAAGATGAGTTGGTCAAGCAAGGGAAGCTTACTAGAAAGTGGAAGACAACCACTTGCAGTAGATGTGGAAAGAAGGGTCACAACAAAAAGACTTGTATTGGACAAGTGGCACCATCCTCATCTGTTGTTTAATCTTAAATATATTTGTTATGTTTGGAATGTAAGACATTTGTACTTTGGTAGCTTTGTTATGTTTGGAATGTAAGACATTTGTACTTTGGTAGCTTTGTTATGTTTGGAATGTAAGACATTTGTTATCTTAGAATGGTTATCTTGGAATGGTTGTTATCTGTAGCTTGTTAAATGGTTATCTGCACATTGTTATCTTTAGTAGTTAAATGGTTAAATGGTTGTTAAATGGTTAAATGGTTAAATGGTTGTTAAATGGTTAAATGGTTAACTGCACTTTGACATTGTTATCTGCACTTGGTTGTTATCTGCAGCTTGTTAAATGGTTAACTGCACTTTGACATTGTTAAATGGTTGTTAAATGGTTAAATGGTTGTTGCACATTGACATTCCAACTGCACTTGTATTGGTTGTTGGGTTAAATGGTTAAATGGTTGTTATCTGCACATTCTTAAATGGTTGTTGCATTGTTGCAGTAGATCCAACTATATTCATTCATTGCACTTTGATCATGGTTGTTGCACAATTGCACTTTGATCATGGTTGTTGCACAATTGCACTTTCACATTAAGTACATTCATTACAAAAGCAGGTTCATGACAGCTTAAACAAACATATTTCATTACAAAATCATGTTCATTACAAAGGAACATTCATTACAAAAGCTTGGTTCACTAGAAAACCAAAATCACTTACAAAAGAAGATTCATAACATAACCATATTCAACCCATTACAAAGAACACATAAAACCCAAACAACACAAACAAACACCAACTTCCTATCAACAACATGTCTTTCTGATGTACTTCATCTTTCAGAGCTCTGGTCTTGTTCTCATAATAGTTTTTAGATTTCAGCAACCCTTGAATATTATCGGTTGGTGTAGAATATATCGGAGGATCAATCCATATAAAGAAATTACACTTGGATCTCTGAAACAGAAAATCTTTGTTAGTACACATGAAGAGCATACCAATTTAAGAGTAGAATTTAAAAGAAATTACCAACTCCGCACAAGTATAAAAGCGTCGTCCGGGGTTTTTCTTCGTTTGTGATGTTTTGATTGTGGCTAATCTTCCACATTTGCAAAACACCATGTCTGAGATTCTTCTTCGTATTCTAGGGTTTGAAAAGAAGATGAAGTTTCTTTTGAAGTTGGGTTTATTAAAGTGATATGTTTGTATATAAATTGACTAAAATGCCCTCACGTGCTTGTCACGTGGGGGGGTGTTCTGTTAAAAATAAACGGGTGTTAGCCCTAATACTTTACCCTGTTATGATTTTTAAAGTACAATACCCATAGTTGTTACTAAAAAAAGTTAGTACCCAAACCTGGGATCCGCGCTAAACCACATGGACTATTTGTGTAATTAACTCTAAATAAAAAGATGGAATGGTATTTGGTTATGTAACCACTTTTGTTGACTTTTTTGAGTTTCCCCTAATTTTTTTAAACGTTTATAACTTTTTCATGCTAGATTATTTTTTTAAAAAAATTGCACCATAAAATCAAGCATTTTTTTCCCTTTAAATTGAGTATAGACTTGCTATATTTTTTTATATAAAAAACAAATTAGGTGAAATTATACTGTATTTTAACGTTTTTGTGCTGTATTTTATAAAACAGCACAAAATTATGCTGTATTTTATAAAACAGTACAAAATTGTGCTGGATTTCATAAAACACCATAAAATTGTGTTGGATTTCATAAAACAGCATAAAATTATGCTGGATTTCATAAAACAGCACAAAATTATACTGGATTTCATAAAACAGCACAAAATTGTGTTGGATTTCATATTTTATAAAACAACACAAAATTATGCTGGATTTCATAAAACGACACAAAATTGTGCTGTATTTCATAAAACAGCACTATTTGTGCTGTATTTCATCAAAACAGCACAAAATTGTGCTGTATTTCATCAAAACAGCATAAAATTGCGGTGTATTTCATCAAAACAGCATAAAATTATGCTGTATTTATCAAAACATCACAGTTTTGTGTTGTTTTGTGTCAAACAACACAGTTTTGTGTTGTTTTGTCAAATAACATGATTTTGTGCGGTTTTACGTACCATATTCTATGTTGTTTTACGTCAAACAACAAGGTCTCATGTGTTGTTTATGTGGTGTATTATGTCAAAATATCAAACAAAATAGAAAGAACACTTTTTTTGCTATTTTAATGCTCACTATTTGCGTTAATATAACAGTTTCGTGTTGTTTGGCGTTAGAACAATAATCTATATATTGTTTTGTGATTGAACAATCAACATGAAAACTAAATGTGATAAAACGAATGACATTTGAGTATCATTAATCATTAATATCATCATCCGTCATTATTCATTATCTCCAATTACCACTATCATTAACTACTGAATCTTTGTCTTAAAACACTACTAATTAATACCCACCGCTCAAGTTAACATCTCTAATCACCGATTAGTTGTTGTATGTAATTATGAAGTTTAAGACAATGAGATACATTTAGGCTTTAGTTGTATTTTGAGGTTAATTTTTTCATCGGATTTGTGGGTGAAAAAGTGTATAAAAGAAATGTGCTACATTTTTAAAAGGAGATAGGGAATTAGATTAAATGGTTAATAGACCAAAATACCTTTTAATCCTATTTTCTAATTTTACCACATGTCACCACCTCATTTTTTCTTAGCCTTCTTAGGTAAAATATATTTTTTAGTGGAACCTCCCTCTCTCTATATATATTTATATATATGTATATATATATATAAAATAAAAACACACGGTTATTTTCAAACTTCAAACCAACAATCAAAATGTAAAATTGAAGATTTTAAACTTAAATAGATACGTTTAAAATAAGCTGAACTATCAAATTCAGATATCCGAACTAAAATCAATACTTATAAATCTCAAGCCTTCTTATTTGCCTCAGTTTAAAGTCAAGAGTTGAGATATGCTACAAAGCCTATAATTTCTAAAAAGTGTGAGAAGTGGTTCTGGCCGTTGGATCAGCTACTTAAAATAGATCAATGGTTCAAAAAAACGCGGTGGCAAACTTGTAAATAAATGGAAAACTGCTAACAGGCGGAGGGGTAAAAATGTAATTTGACAATAAACCATCTCCGACGAAAACGTTTTCAAAGTCTATTCAAAACCGTCTTCGACGAAAACTTCCATCATCGTCTTTTCCTCGAAAACCATCTCCGACGAAATCATCAAACGTAAACATGGATCCCGTACAGTCGAAAAAGTCTTCAGTGTCTAATGAACATTCGGAAACCTCCAGAACCACAAGCATAAACTCACAAACACTACGAATAAGTCCAATCGAAGAGCAAGAACAAACAGGTAAAACCTAATCAAGCATTATTGTGTCAAATATAACTATGCATTGTGTCATGATTTAGGGGTTTCATTGTGAAATTTCAACCGAGCATTATTGTGTCAAAAATCTATCATTGTGTCATGTTTTTGCAAAGCTTCATTGTGTCATGGTTTGGGGATTCATTGTGTCATGAAATCTGCTTATAATGTGTCTTTTGTGAATGTTCATTGTGTCATGGTAATAATGTCTTTGTGAAAGTTCATTGTGTCATGGTTTGGGGTTTCATTGTGTCACGATTTCTGCTAATAATGTCTTTGTGAAAGTTCATTGTTTCATGATTGGGGATTCATTGTGTCATGGTTTGGGGATTCATTGTGTCATGGTAATAATGTCTTTGTGAAAGTTCATTGTGTCATGGTTTGGGGTTTCATTGTGTCACGATTTCTGCTAATAATGTCTTTGTGAAAGTTCATTGTTTCATGATTGGGGATTCATTGTGTCATGGTTTGGGGATTCATTGTGTCATGATTCCTGCTAATAATGTCTTTGTGAAAGTTCATTGTGTCATGGTTTGGGGTTTCATTGTGTCACGATTTCTGCTAATAATGTCTTTGTGAAAGTTCATTGTTTCATGATTGGGGATTCATTGTGTAATGGTTTGGGGATTCATTGTGTCATGATTCCTGCTAATAATGTCTTTGTGAAAGCTCATTGTTTCATGATTGGGGATTCATTGTGTCATGATTCCTGCTAATAATGTCTTTGTGAAAGTTCATTGTGTCATGATTAGGGATTCATTGTGTCATGCTTTTGGGGATTCATTGTCTCACGATTTCTGCTAATAATGTCTTTGTGAAAGTTCATTGTTTCATGATTGGGGATTCATTGTGTCATGGTTTGGGGATTCATTGTGTCACGATTCCTGCTAATAATGTCTTTGTGAAAGTTCATTGTGTCATGGTTTGGGGTTTCATTGTGTCACGATTTCTGCTAATAATGTCTTTGTGAAAGTTCATTGTGTCATGATTGGGGATTCATTGTGTCATGGTTTGGGGATTCATTATGTCATGATTCCTGCTAATAATGTCTTTGTGAAAGCTCATTGTTTTATGATTGGGGATTCATTGTGTCATGATTCCTGCTAATAATGTCTTTGTGAAAGTTCATTGTGTCATGATTAGGGATTCATTGTGTCATGGTTTGGGGATTCATTGTGTCATGATTCATGCTAACAATGTCTTTGTGAAGGTTCATTGTGTCATGATTAGGGATTCATTGTGTCATGATTAGGGATTCATTGTGTCATGCTTTGGGGATTCCTGCTAATAATGTCTTTGTGAAAGCTCATTGTTTCATGATTGCGGATTCATTGTGTCATGGTTTGGGGATTCATTGTGTCATGATTCATGCTAACAATGTCTTTGTGAAGGTTCATTGTGTCATGATTAGGGATTCATTGTGTCATGCTTTGGGGATTCATTGTGTCATGAAAACATGCTTGGGGGGTTTCAAAAGAGCATGATTGTGTCATGATTTGGGATCCATTGTGTCATGATTGGGGGGTTTCAACCGAGCATGATTGTGTCAAAAACTATATTTGTGTCATGTCTTTGTGAAGGTTCATTGTGTCATGATTAGGGATTCATTGTGTCATAGTTTGAGATTCATTGTGTCATGAAAACTGCTAATAATGTGTCTTTGTGAAGGTTCATTGTGTCATGCTTTGGGGATTCATTGTGTCATGAAAACATGCTTGGGGGTTTTCAAAAGAGCATGATTGTGTCATGATTTGGGATCCATTGTGTCATGATTGGGGGGGTTTCAACCGAGCATGATTGTGTCAAAAACTATATTTGTGTTATGTCTTTGTGAAGGTTCATTGTGTCATGATTGGGGATTCATTGTGTCATAGTTTGAGATTCATTGTGTCATGAAAACTGCTAATAATGTGTCTTTGTGAAGGTCCAAGACGTAAAAGAAAAAGTGAAAGAATATCAAAGAAGTATTTCAGTAAATTCAAAAATGACAAGTCAAACCCTTTGATCATTGATAGTCCTGAAGATCATTCTGAAAGTTAGTGTCTACCATAATTCTTCTATTAAAAGATTTTGTGTCATGAAAACTGCTAATAATGTGTCTACCATAAGTTATATGATATGTTGTCTCATTCATTGTTTTGTAGATGTGCAAGATAGCATGCTATTAAGAGATTTTGTGGTTGATATTTGGGACAAAAAACAAGCTGAAAGAGAAAATGAATTAAGCAAGAGAAAATCAACCACTGATCTAGTAAGAAAAGAGAAACGCGTCAAGGTTGCTAAAGACCCAACAAAACCAAGCTTTTTTGCATACAATGGACAAAAAGTTAACTTGAGATGTTCACTTAACAACCTTGTCAGTTTTTTGGGAGAATTAACAAAAAAGCAGAAAAAGGTTGTTAAAGAAATGAGTTTTGGACCAGCTCTACTATTGAACTTGCACACAATTCCAACATCTTTTGGTTATTGGATTTTGAAAAACTACGATGCCAAGACAAATATATTCAACAATGGCACACATCAATTTAAAGTAACACCACGTTTAATTCATGAAGTATTTGGAATACCTATTGGTGGTGTAAAAGTTGATGAACAAGCTAAGCGTAATGTTAATGATCCAGTAATAAAGGAGTGGAGAAGTCAGTTTGGAGAATCTGAGAGGATCTTCATTAGAAATTTTGTTGAGCATGTATCTAATAGAAAAAATGACACAAGCAGAACATTTCAACTAAATTTTTTGGTAATTTTTTTCACTGTGTTGGGAGAGGCTATGAAAAGCAACACAGTCAACCAAAGATTTTTAGCGTCATTAACAAAAGAAACCCAAATTCAGGAAGTGGATTGGTGTGATTACATATTCAACTGCTTGAACAAGCAGAAACAAATATGGGAAGCTGATGAAAAGGGCTTATTCTGTGGTCCTCTTTTGGTGCTTGCGGTAAGTGTATATTGTCTCTAAAATTAATATTACCAAATTGAATATGACACAATAGAATATGACACAATTACTGTTATTATTAATTGCAGATTTTATATGCTTATGAGTTTGAGATTGTGAAGAGTTCATCTTCAATAAGCCTTGACATGTTCACTTTTGAAATGTTTTTGGATATTGAAAGAAGACTGGATGACACAATGCTTGTGGATGACACAAGTTCTGAAAATGACACAATCGCATTGGAAAAGAAAACTCAAAGGAAAGAGAAACCAAGCTTGAAAGTCAAAATCAAGAAAAGTATGTATTTACATATGACACAATGATCATTGTATCATTGTGTCAAATCCTATTGTGTCATTCTATTTGAACATTGTGTCATAATAATTTATATTAATTTTGTTTTCATTAGGTGTGGAAGAAGTAAGGGAAGTTGATGTTGAGGATATGATGGCTGAAACAGAAGAGGTATGACGTTTAATTATTATAATAAGCTTTCAATAATTTACTTGAAAGAATATCAACAATTATTGTTTATGGAAAGGGTAAAAGAGATTGAAAAAGAGCTCGAGCTGTTTGATGACCACGCAATTCGGGTAATGTCATTATTAGAGAAGTCAATCAAAGATTTCCCTGGAAGCATAATAATTGAAAAGAAACAAAAAGAATGGGAATGTTTGGTGAACTCATATAAACCAAAATCAAAGAATGACACAATTGAAGCTGAAGTTGAACGAACTGGAGATGCAGTTGAATCTGGAGCTGCAGCTGGGGAGGCAGTTGGATTTGGAGCTGTAGAGTTAGGAGGTTTAGAGACAGGAGCTTGTTTAGAACAGAAAGATGACACAATGGAAAAGGAAGACACAGTGGAAAAGCATGATACAGTGAATTTGAATGACACAATGCCAAAAGATGACACAATGGGAAAGGATGACACATTGGAAAAGCATGACACAATGGCTAAAGATGACACCATGGAAAAGGATGACACAATGGTTGAATGTCAAGACGAAACAACCATTAAAATTATGAGAATTGTTACAAATTTGAAAACATTGATTAGACAGCATGCGATTGACACAATGGGAGTTGCTGATGACACAATGGGAGTTACTGATGACACAATGAATAATGATGACTTTGATAGACCAAACTTTAATCTATTGACTCAAACACAAGAAGAAGATAATGTGAACAAAGAAAGCGAGGTACAAAACAAGGAGTTGGATGTTGTCTTTGATAAACCAAACTTTCGTTTATTGACTCCAACACCAGAAGATAATATTGATGCTGTTAGTAAGAAGGTAGAAGTGGGAAAGGAAAATGATGATGTCTGCAAAGAGTTGGAGGTACAAAACAAGGAGTTGGAGGATGACTCAAGGGTTCAAATTGAGAATGTTATGGATGTGGAGAATCTTATGGACTCTGTTGCTGAGCACACAAAGGATGACACAATGGGAAAGGATGACACAATGAAGGCAGATATAGTCATCTTTCCGGGAGTACCAGAAAATGCAGATTCTTTTAAAACTCCTGCTTCAAAAACAGTGCTTGATGTTGATCCTATTTCACATGCACCACCAATTACATGTCCAAAACAAGATGACTTAAACATCAAAAAGAGACCAGAGAGAAAAAAGTTTCCAGCAGAAGCTTTATGCTCACCATTCATACAACGACAAGTTGTAATGTCCGAAAGAAGAACAGTTTCAGAAAATAACACATCAAGTTGTCTATTTGCAGGAAATGAAAAACCATGGTAAAACAACTTCTATGAATAAATTTAAATTTTAATTAGTCTACTAACATTTCTTTTTGTTTCTTTTGCAGGGATCTTTTATTTGTATCTAAAGATTACATGACGGTGCCAAGGGTGGAATTGGAGAGTCTAAGGCCAGAAATTGAAGTTCATATTGATGTTATTGCTATATGGGCACATATACTGAATGTTGAAGAAAAGAAGAAGGCAAGAGAGTCTTATTACAGGCTTTTTTGCAATCCTCAAATGATTGTAAGTAAAATAAATGATGCAATGATATTATTACACAGTGTATATGACTCGTTAACACCATGACACAATGAATCTTATGACACAATGAATACATGACACAAGAAATTATATGACACAAGAAATCTTATGACACAATGAATACATGACACAATGAATATATGACACAATGCTATATATGACACAATGAATCTTATGACACAATGATATCATTGTGTCAAGTCTTATTTAACTTATTTTATCTTATATTGTTTGATTTACAGAACTCTCACACTTACATGAGAGATTATGAGCTTGTTCTTAAGGACTTCACAGAAAACATGAACAACCATTTAAAAAATGAGAAGTTGGGGAAAGATATAAAGAAGTTTGATATGGTGATGCTACCAATCCTTCAAATGGGTCATTATTACCTTATTTGTTTCAATCTAAAAGACACAAGGACAATCTTGATTGACAACAGTGCATCTGGTGAATATGAAGCAAAGTACCTTGGTCTACCCGAGAGAGCAGTAAGTACTTAAAACCCATATAATTAATATAGCAAAACGTATGCTATTTAAATATAACACAATGTTGATTTTTTTCCACAGAGAGATGTTTTTGCAGATTACCTTGCAAGTATTTCACATCGAAAAGCCAAAAAAATGAAGGAAACATCAATTGAATGTTTAAAAATGACATGGAGAACATCCAAAAATGGAATTAATTGTGGAGTATT
Organism: Flaveria linearis; assembly: GCA_024085815.1. NCBI lineage: Eukaryota > Viridiplantae > Streptophyta > Magnoliopsida > Asterales > Asteraceae > Flaveria > Flaveria linearis. The sequence continues at coordinate 100,365,327 of CM044002.1, read as the reverse complement.
TCTCATGCGACACATGGAGATGTACCTGGGAGAAGATGTGAAGTTCTGGGATTGTGGATTCACTGATGAAAAAGATAATAAGCAGGCGGCAGAATTGGAAGATTTGCGCCGAAAGTATGCTGCAAAAATTCTATTGCATGACATAAATGAAGCAAGGGATTTGGTAATAAAAGATGTGAAGAACTACATGGAGTTACCTGGTCCTAAAAAAATCAGCCTCCAAAAAACATCAAAAGACAGAATCTTTAAAAGGCTGACATTTGGAATGGCGTAGTTCAAAACAATGGTTGTTTGAAACAATGGTAATTTGACACAGTAGTTGTTTGGACTGAATGTTTGTTTGAAACAATGTTAATTTGACACAATGGTAGTTGACACAATGGTAGTTGACACAATGGTAGTTGACACAATGGCAGTTGACACAATGGTTGTTGACACAATGGTAGTTGACACAATGTTAGTTGACACAATGCTTGTTTGAAACAATGCAAGTTTGACACGATCGTAGTTTGACACAATAGTAATTTGGTATGTTGGCATGTTATTATATTTTGCTTTGTGTTGGCATGTTAGTATTTGTTGCTATATGTTGCTTTACATTACACAATATTATTTTGGTACCATGTTTTTATTGTCAAAATCAAACATAAACAAAACTCTTCAAATATGACACAATGAGTCTAATGACACAATGAATATGGTGACACAATGATTATTATGACACAATGAGTATTTGACACAATGAATGTTATGACAATGAATCCTATTCTTGAATAGGCATAGAATCAATTGTTGAGCTGCTTGAAGCTTGTTTATCTTTAATGCTTTGAAGATATAAACTGCAATTGCGTATAATGTGACCAGGTTGTTTGCAAAACCCACAATGTCGCAACTTTTTTCCTGCTTGTTCGATCGCTAACTCACGAGCAGACTTCATTCTTTTCGGCCTACCTTTTGTCTTTTGCTTAACCGGTACACGAAATTTTGCTTCATTTCTTTCGCTCCCTCCAGTTAACTCTGCAAACCTATCTCTCTTACTTGGAGGTGGGGCGACCATTTCAACTTCATCAGCCTTAGACTTGTAACTATTCAAATAATCACGATAAAAACACAACTCGTCTTTGTTCGTAACCAATTTATTAACAATATAATCATTGGCACTCCTAATATCACGAACCACATCTTCTATAAAGTGCCAGTTGTTGTCACAACCAGGAAGTATAAAATCAGATCTGAGAGAAGTATTTGGCACAGCTTCCCTTGTCCAACGCTTAAGAACATACTTTTTTGGATACTCTCTAATGTCACAAAGCCGAAGAACATAGAAAATATGACTACATATCAAGCCAAACTGTTCAAACCTATTGCAACTGCATGATATGGTCAAATCTTCCTTTCGAAACATAACCTACAACAAAATACACAATTATATTTAACGTGACACAATGAACCTCAACAAAAGACACATTATAAGCAGCTTTCATGACACAATGAATCCCAAACCATGACACAATGAATCCCAAATCATGACACAATGAACCTTCACAAAAGACACATTATAAGCAGCTTTCATGACACAATGAATCCCCAAACATGACACAATGAACCTTCACAAAGATATGACACAATGATAGATTTTGACACAATCATGCTTGGTTGACACAATGAACCTCTAAACCTGACACAATGATATAGTAAAACACATATCAAGTAAAATATTACACAATATATAAACAAAAACAAAAAAGAATTGATACCTTAAAATAATCAGTGCATGGTTGCCTGAAATCTTTGATTTCAAACTTTGCAAAATCATCAACTGTTTCAATGCTCACAGATGCACAACTATTGATTGCATTATTTATCTCCAACTGCTGATCCAAAAAAATAGTTCGCGTAAAAATCTGTGCGGCTTGTTTTTCAAGAACAAATGAACTGCACAACTCCACATTAGCAAATCGAGTGTCATGATCATTCTTCCTATGCTCATACCTCTGAGCCTCCATAGCAGATTCAAAATGACTACTAAACTCCAATAAAGTTGATCTTGGGTTACAAAACTGATTAAAAAAGTGGTTTTCACTTTCACATCTCGACGTTGTACGCATCAGCCCAGAAAAATTCTCATTTTGATAATATGCAGGAATCCAATCTCCTCTGATATTAAAAATATCACATAACCATGGATGAGTAGTTAAACCAAACTCAGATAGAATTACATCCCATTCTTTTTCAAATTCAGCAGGAGTAATAGATTCTGCCCATACAATAGCAGCCAATCTCTTTTTAAAATCTGTAGTGTTACACAAAACTGGTCCCACCTACAAATATGAGCGCAAAGTAATATCAGATAATATAAAAACACAATGACTGAAAAAGGAATAGCAGAATATCAAATGACACAATAAGTAAAAAAGAAAAAGACACAATGAGTACATTAGAAAAAGACACAATGAGTAAACACTTGATACCTTAGATGTCACTTTGTCCCATATATGCCACATACATAACCTATGCCGGGAAGTTGGTAAAACATCTAGTATAGCCCTCTTCATTGCAGGATCTTGATCACTAACAATAACTTTAGGTGGATTACCAAAAGATTTGACATAGTTACGCAATAACCATCTATATGAATCTGCAGTTTCAGATCCAAGAAGAGCAGCACCAAGAGTAACATTTCTGTTGTGGTTATCTATACCAGTGAAAGGTACAAAAACCATATCATACCTATCATATACGACACAATAACTATAATTAGACACAATGAATCTTATGACACAATGCTATATATGACACATTAACACCATGACACAATGAGTCTTATGACACAATGATATATATGACACAATGATATATATGACACAATGATATACATGACACAATGATATATATGACACAATGATATATATGACACAATGATATACATGACACAATGAATAATGTAAGTAATAACACAATGGAAAAAAGACACAATGAAGAGATTAGAATCATACTTGTTAGATCTATAAGTAGCATCAAATCCAACAACATCACCAAAGATCAAGTAATTATTCTTCATAACATCACCAGCCCAAAATAAACCACCTAATGTTCCATCTTCTTTAACAAAATATTCACAAGTAAAATTCGTCAAGTGACCCTTTTTCTTCATAAGAATTTGAACAAGCATATCAGCATCATATTCACCAATATATTTATTTAAATCCCTCTTATAATTCTTGAAATCATTTTTCGTCGCACCGACTTCCGCATAACCACCACACAAAGTTCTCAATATATGAAAAGCTCGAACGGGACCAATATTTATACTAGACAAAGCTTGAATTGCACCTTCTTTTACATGATCAACCTTTCTAGCAGCAGGTAAAAGATGCACATCATCTTGATCAACCAACAAGTGGTTGTGCTCTTCCTTGAAATAATAAACACAGTATTTACTATTAACTAAACGTAGCTTAAGAATTGCTTCACACCCAACTCTCTTAGATGGTTTACTACGCTTCCACTTACATTTATCGTCCTCATCATTTGAAGAATCAAATACTTTTCCCCTTTTAAACCCTTGCTTCGAACAAACAAAATACTTCAAAAGTACTTTACCAGCTTGCAAATATTCTGTATGCTTCCTAGCTTCAAAACCACAAGAAAGAGCATGCTTTTGGTAAAATGCAAACGCATGCTCAATAGAAACAAACTCCATTCCTACAACAGGTTTAATTGAACTCCTTGCAAAAGGTATATAAGATACTCTTCCAGAACCTGGGGATACACATTGTTGGCCAACATCTTTGTAATTTTCAGCATCTATATGAATAAAAACAACAAGTCATAAAAAGACACAACAACATAAAAGACATAATGAATCCCCAATCATGACACAATGAACCTTTACAAAAGACACATTATAAGCAGCTTTCATGACACAATGAACCTTCACAAAAGACACATTATAAGCAGCTTTCATGACACAATAAATCTCCAAACATGACACAATGAACCTTCACAAATAGATGACACAAAGATAGAATTTGACACAATCATGCTTGGTTGACACAATGGCCCTCTAAACCTGACACAATCAGTATAAATAGTATCATATAACACAACTAATATTTATAAAATATGTTCAACAACAAATTGATAATGTCCAGAGCAATCTAACAGTATAGACATGACAGGATCTCAGCCTCTCGTGTTGATCAATTAGATTATGTTTACAGCGGATTTAGCACATTAATTAGCAATTAAAGCAAGAACATAAAAGATATTTCAATTAAAAGCATAAACATAGAGAGAGAAGAGTTCTGCGAAACAATAAATGTTCTATTGGTCGCACGTTTCGGCAATTAAAATTGTATGGTTACCCATCCTTTTATAGGCGGCAAAAGGATGGGTTGATGTCCTTTTTCTGACATCGCTGAATATTCAAATTACAACTGACAAAAACATAAAACTACTGAAGATGTCAACAACTAACATCTTCTTACAAAAGTTCCTAAGTGCTGACAAAAGTAAACTACTGAAATCCTACAACGACTGAAGAACAAGCTCTTCAGTCGTTTATAACTACTGATACTAGAACAACTGAAGAACATGCTCTTCAGTTGTTGTACAACTACTAAAACAAAATAAACTACTGAAAAAGAAAAACCACCACAACAACTGAAGAAGACTTCTTCAGTTGTTGTGACAAACTCTGAGTCTTCAGTACTTGGTCTTCAGACTTGGCTTCAGATGATATAACAACTGATGACTTCAGTAGATATCATCAGTTGTTGTCTTCAGTCTTTGTCTTCAGACTTTGTGCTTCAGTAGAAGGTCTTCAGTTCAGTTCTTCAGCTTTTGATTCTTCAGTACTTGTCTTCAGTACTTGAAGTCTTCAGTACTTGTAAGCTTAGTACTTCAGACTTCAGTACTTGGTCTTCAGTACTTTGGAGTCTTCTTCTTCAGCTGATATTCTTCAGTTCTTTGATCTTCATACTTTGTTCTTCAGACTTTGTCATAACAGCTGATGATTGGAGCTAAGATGCTCTCGAGTCTGACATTCAAGCAAGAGAACACAATAGCTGATGGGAGTCTTCAGATGTTCTCGAGTCTGACATTCAAGCAAGAGAACACTGTAACTGATGGGAGTCTTCAGCAGTTGTTGCAGTGGCATGTGGGACTTAGAGGTTTTCCTGATCTTGGCTCATTGGTTCTTTTGGTCCAACAAACTCCCCCTGAACCAATGCAGCCAAAACCTCTAATTATTGGATGTCCCACTTATTGATGGCATAAAGATTGGTCTATTTCCTTCTAGATCAGATTAGAAGTTGACCCAGATAAGCACTGGCCTGAGAGGTAGTCTCAAGTGTTTGTTTGGCTAAGTATGGATGGGAGCTCTGTCTTGGGGAATTGGACACAGAGCTGTTGCCCCATCCATGAGATCTACCTCCCATGTACAAGCCGGTAGGATTCTCGGGTGTAGGCCTGAAGAAAGATCATCTGCTCTTCTTTGGATAGATCTTCAGGCTCACCATCAAACAATCCCTCCCGACCGTACAGCTCTGAGATGAACTTGACCTGTTTTCCATTTTTGAGCTCAAGTGTTGTGATTTGCCTATATGCAAACTCATCAGGATGTTTACCCTCCAACAACAGGTTGAGCTCATTCCTTTGGAAATTCTCAAGCTTCTTATAGACCAAGCCCTTCCTAACCACCCTATTATCTAGCATTGAAAAGGGTGATTGGCCGGCTCTATAAGCTTTCTCGAATTCCTCTACTATTTCCCAGGGTGGTATTACAAGATCCACAGAGATCTCTTCATCTACGATTCTCTTTAGTTGGCTCTTGTATCTCACAGGCATGTCCTTCTTGACTATCCTGTGAGACACCCTTGGGTCAGGCCAAGTTCTCACCTTATCCCGTTCATATTGATAGGTTTGTTTCAAGGTGAATAATCTCAGAGCTTCTTTCTGCATGTTTATTATAGAGGTAGAAGCAGCATAACATTTGTCAATGCTTTTCAGCATTTCCTCATCATGTTGCTTTTGCTGCTCCTCCTCTTCTAACTTTACCCTCACAGTGTCCTGCTGTGAGGTGGGAGTGATGGTTTGTGGTTTGGCTTTGGGTAGAGGTATAACTGCTGAAAGTGGCAGGCTATCCTCCTCATCCTCCTCTTCTTCATCTTGCAGCCTCAGCACCCTTCTCTTCTTCTTCAAGGGTGGATCATTGGCTGCGGGTTTTGGTGGTAAAGGAGTTGGTTTTGTGGGTTGTGGTTGGGTTGTTGGTGTGGGAATGTTGTCAGGCACTGCTAGTAGCCTAGAGATAAGTGCTGGTTTGGTCAGTTTTACTAGCAGTGTCCTGTTCCCAGCACCTGCTTCAGATAGGGCCTCAGCGACCAGTCCCTTAGTAAAATCACTAGCCGAACAGATCTTGGTGGTTATTGCCAAGAGTCTGTCCCTGGTCCATGCCTTGACATCAAGGACTGGTCTGCCCAGGTACTTCGAAGTGAACCTACTCATAGCCTCAAGTTTCTTTCTTTCCTCTTGGCTATGAGTAGTCCATCGGTACTCAATCTCTCTTCTCTCCATATTCCTGATCTCTTGATCTAGCAAGGCAGTGTCCTTGTCAAAGCCTTGCCTGAACAGCTGTTCAATGACTTTGTCCATTGAACGGCTATGCTCAGCATCAGCCTCCTTGACAAGGGCTGCTAGATCAGGATCAGCCACCTTCTTTCCCTCTCCCTTTTTCTTATCAGTGACACTGAAATCCTGATGGATTTCAGCCACTTCTATTTGCTCTACCTCCCTCACTTTCCTCTTCCCTTTCTCCCTCACCCTACTACTCTCCTCAGCCATCTCCCTCTCTACCACCACCTCTTTTTCTGCCTCTTTCTCCTCCTCTCCCCTCTTCCTCTTGTCTTGCACTGATGTCTCCCCCTTTTTGGGTGCATTGGTTGGGGTTTGACTATCAGCAAGAGCCTTAGATATGGCAACCTCCACCATGGGTTGGATACATGTGGGAAGCCTCTCATCAAGGGTTTGAATGATTATATCTTTAAGGATGGGTGTGATGAGAGGCAGGGATTTCTGGAGGATAGCATCCAGCTGCTCAAGGGGGTTCTGACCCTGAGAGCTAGTGCCAGAAGCAGGGGCTGGTGGCGGAGTTTGTGGGAGTGGCTCAGTGTTTGTGAGACCTTCGGGTGAAGGTGCCATCTGTGGGGTAGTGGTGGCAGATGGACTGCTATCCTGAGTCATTTGAGCAAGCAGCTCTTTGAGTCTGCTTATCTCATCCTCTAGGATAGTGTTTTGAGCTACTACATCGTAGAAGAAGCTCAGGTCATCATCAGCATGAGCTGAATCACCTGACCTCCTGACATTGTCAGGATGAACATGTCCTGAGTGTGGCTCAGTAATGACATGTGCCCCTTGTTCATGGTACTGGGGACTTCTGGCCTCCGGATTGGATCCATCATCGGCCATTGCCTCTGGTGAGGTCTTAGTGATGTTACCAACTGCACCCTGCTCAGATGTTGATGCAGGGGAAGTGGCAGCCTCACCAGATTGTTCTATCTCCCTAGCCACACTGGGAGATTGAACTGATTCTCTGTGCTGTGGGCTCCTATCGGCACTTGTACCCACCCCCTCTTCGGTTGGAGTCTCCCCAGGTGTAATAGGTTTCTGGGGAGAGGGTGGAGTGCTCAGATCGGTCAGCACTTTGGCTATTACCAATGTTGGGCTTAGTGGGGCGGTCTCATCAGTAGGTGGGCTAGAAGCAGTGTGCACATGGGGAGGACTGTGCTCTTCAATGGCAGTCTCCTCAAGTGAGAAAGACCCCAGTAATGTGGTTGCCCAAAAATTGGTTGCATCAGGCTCCTGTTGAGAGGAAGCCTGTTGGCTTTTGGCTTGGTGGGGACTGTGGATTTGGAGGTGGAGGCTGTGGGTTCCAGCTGCGTGGGTTTTCGCAGCCGGCCAGCCTGTTTGAGTGTTTGGTCAGTGTTGTGCCTGGAGTATACCTCGGCTTGAATAGCCATGGCAGGGACCCCAGTCCCAACTAGTCCCTCAGCCTGAAGCTGGTTCTCTATTATGGCCATTATGAACCGAGGATACAAGATCCATCGGTTAGAAATTGGTTTTGTGGCCATATCCTTTATTTCCAAAAATATTAAATCAGTTAAATTTAACGGTTGTTTTTCAAGGATAGAGAACAATACCTGTTGCCACCTTGTGGACATCTGGTCCCACGAAGAGGTCTTGGGAGCCAGACAGACATTCACCATGTGGAAGATCAATCGTTGAGGGTCAGGGAAATGTTTCTTCAACAAGGTGGAGGCGGAGAGGTTACCCTGGTAGTCATGGGATGTGAATGAGAGATCCAGGGTACCTTTGGGGTAGGAAGTTGGGTGAGTGGCATCCTCCAGCTCTAGGGTTTGTCGTATGGTAGTTGGGGTGATAACCACGGGTTTGCCGTTGATGGAGGACCGGAGGGAGACCTCGCCATTCTGCTCTCCAGTTTGGGCGGTGACATTTGTCCAAAACTCCACCAACGAGTCGGTGTATATAGTAGGGTTCAGGAGAAAAGCCGTTTTGTAGGGTGAGTCGTTCATAAGATCGACTGCTTGGTGAAACTTGGGCCATAATGGCGATTTTGTGAGATGAGCGACACAGTTGTGTCGAGGCTTCAGTTGCATGGTCACCATTAATGGTGTATGGGAATTTCAGAGGTTTGGAAGGATTAGGTCAAGTGAGGAGTCAATGCTCTGAAAGTGGGGTATTTAAAGGGTAGGTCAAAGGTTGAAAGGAAACTACTGAAGGTTTTGGTGTCAGTTATCAGTTGTTGTAACGACTGATGACGTGGTTTTAACCTTCAGTGGTTGTAACATCTGAGGACTTGGTATTAGTCTTCAGTAGTTGAAACTACTGAGACCTTGGTTTTGTCCTTCAGATGTTGTGAACGTCTGAAGAGTTACTGTCAGTCGTCAGTAGTTATAAACTACTGATGACCTAGTATTCTTCTTCAGACGTTGGAACAACTGAAGACTTGGTGTTAGCCTTCAGTAGTTGTGAACTACTGAGATCAGTAGTTGTGAACTACTGAAGACATGGTATTGCTTCAGTTGTTGTAAACAACTGAGGACTTGGTGTTAGCCTTCAGTAGTTGTGAACTACTGATGTCAGTAGTTGTGAACTACTGAAGACATGGTTTTGTCCTTCAGTTGTTTGTGTATGAAACAGCAGCTGTTGTTATCAGCTGATGAGAAATTACTCATCAGCTGTTTCCGTCAAATCAGTTGTTTCATATTAGCCTCCATACTTACTCATCAGCTCTTTGGCTGACTTTCAGATGTTTCATTGACCCTTCAGCTCTTGTGAATATTTATGCCTTCAGCTCTTGTGATCAGATGTTCACAAGTGCTGATGAAATATTCTTCAGAGCTGGTGAACAAATTTTGTCTTCAGTATTTGTGTAAGATTACACATCAGTACTTATGAGCAAAATTTGTTCTTCAGTACTTATTTATTTGAAAATCATACATCAGTAGTTGTAATCCACTTCACTACATCAATTTTTCAATAAATAATGTACATCAGTACTTTGAGTCAGTTTAGTCTTCAGTAGTTGTGAAAGAGCTGAAGACTAAATTACTCATCAGTACTTGTATTTGACCTTTGCTCTTTAGTAGTTGTGAACTAAGAGTACCAGCATAGGTCAAATCAATCAAGCTGCAGCATACCAAGCCTTAGTACCAGATTTTGGAATGTGGCACTATCTAAAGGCTTAGTAAAAATGTCTGCAAGCTCATCAGCACTAGGTACAAACTTAGGATCAACCAGACCTTTCTCATAGCAATCCCTGATAAAATGATGTCTGATCTCAATATGTTTGGTCCTTGAGTGCTGGACTGGATTCTTAACAATACAGAGAGCTGAAGCACTATCCATTAATAATGGAGTCTTAGTCTCAGTAATGCCATAATCCAGAAGTTGGTTCTGAAGCCAGAGTATTTGAGAGGTACAACTTGCAGCAGCAATATACTCAGCTTCAGCAGTAGATGTAGCAATGGATGTTTGTTTCTTACTCTGCCAAGAAACTAAACAATTGCCTAGGAATTGGCAACCACCAGAAGTGGATTTTCTGGTGACTTTGCATCCTGCATAGTCATTATCAGAGAAAGCAACTAATTTGCAAGAATGTCCAGCTGAATACCAAAGTCCTAGTGACTGGGTACCTTGCAGACATCTAAAGATCCTCTTGACTGCAATCAAATGAGATTCTTTAGGTGCAGCCTGAAATCTAGCACAAGCACATGTTGAAAACATAATGTCTGGTCTAGAAGCTGTAAGGTACATCAAGGACCCAATCATACATCTGTAAAGGGTTTCATCAACCGCTTTACCTTTCTGATCAACATCTAGTTGTGTGATGCTGCTCATGGGAGTAGAACAGGGCTTACAGGTTTGTAAATCAAACTTATTCAACAAGTCTTTGGTATATTTGGACTGATGGATGAAGATTCCATCATCCTGTTGTTTGATTTGCAAACCTAGAAAGAACTGTAATTCTCCCATAGCACTCATTTCAAACCTAAGCTTCATAAGCTTTGTAAATTCATCACACAACTTTGGATCAGAGGATGCAAAGATGATATCATCAACATAAATCTGAACAAGGAGCTTATGTTGTCCCACAGTCTTGATGAATAAGGTTTTGTCAATGGTGCCCCTAGTGAATGTATTCTCAAGAAGAAAGGTTGAAAGTGTCTCATACCAGGCTCTAGGTGCTTGCTTCAGCCCATAAAGAGCCTTATCAAGCTTGTACACCCAATCAGGATGTTTATTGTCCTTAAAGCCTGGTGGTTGACACACATAAACCTCTTCTTTGATTTTCCCATATAGGAAGGCACTTTTGACATCCATTTGATAAACCTTAAGACTGTGAAAGGCAGTATAAGCTAAGAACAGTCTAATTGCTTCTAGTCTGGCCACAGGTGCAAAGGTCTCATCATAATCGATGCCTTCCTCCTGTGCAAACCCTTGAACAACCAGTCTGGCCTTGTTCTTGACAATTTGGCCCTTCTCATCTGTTTTGTTCCTGAATACCCACTTGGTGCCTATAGCACACTTACCTTTGGGTAATGGAACAAGCTCCCACACTTGCTGTTTCTTGAATTGAAGTAGCTCAAGCTGCATAGCTTCCACCCATCCATTGTCTCTTAAAGCAATATGATAGTTCTTTGGCTCTTGCTGACTGATGAAGAGAGCATAGAAGCAGAAGTTGGACAATTGATTCCTGGTTGAAACTCCAGCATGGACATCACCAATGATTTGTGAAGTGGGGTGATTCTTGAGCTCTTGATAAACTATAATATCTGTGCAAGTGTTTGTAGACCCATCAGCAGCAACAGATGGTGATGGAGATTCCTGAAACCATGTAGAGGATGGCAGCTCAAACGAAGTAGAGCAAGCAGAAATCTCATCAGCATTTGTAGTGGATGGAGCTGCTGAGGCTACAGGAGCATCAGGTTCAGTGAACTTAGGCAGATTGTCACTAAACCTGAAGAGGTGAGTACTGACTTCATCATCATCAGTACCACCAGGTGGAGATCTGCTGACAGGCTCAACAGATGGAGGTTGATAAGGAACATATTGCAGTATGTCCAGATCAAACAACTCCACAGGGTTTTGTGGAATCTTGTCCTTTGGAGATTCATTGAACTTAACATGCAGAGTTTCTTCAACCCCCTTGGTTCTACAGTTGAAGACTCTGTATGCTTTGCAAGTTGATGAATAACCAACAAAGTACCCTGCATCCACCTTACTAGCAAACTTATGGAGTGGGTTGCTAGTGTTGAGAATGAAACAAGGACACCCAAAGGCTCTAAAGAATGAAATAAGAGGAGCCAAATGATGAAGAACTTCATATGGAGTCTTCATCAACCTCTTATTTACTAAAGCTCTATTCTGTACATAGCAAGCTGTATTGACAGCTTCAGCCCAAAAGGTCAGTGGCAGCCCTGAGTCAGCCAATATTGACCTTGCTGCTTTAATGAGGGTCCTGTTCTTTCTCTCCACCACTCCATTCTGCTCAGGAGTTCTAGGAATGCTAAACTGCCTTCTGATTCCCTTGGACAGGTAGAAGTCATCAAGTGTGTGGTTTCTAAATTCTGTTCCATTGTCACTCCTCACACACTTGACCTGTAGGGAATACTGCTTTTCTACTTGTAACACAAAGTTCATTATTGTCTTTGCTGCTTCATCCTTGGAGTGCAAGAAGAAAGTCCATACAAACCTGGAGTAATCATCCACAATTACCAGGCAGTATTTCTTCTTTGCCATGCTCATTACTCTGACAGGACCAAAGAGATCCATGTGCAGAAGTTGTAAGCAGGCAGTGGACTTTGGTTCTTCTATTGAAGGGAATGAAACTTTGTGTTGTTTTCCTTTCAAGCAAGCAGTGCAGTCATCTTCACACTTGAACTCCTTCAGAGGCAATCCTCTTACTAAACCATGGCTTATAAGCTGATTCATGTTCTTGAAATTTACATGACCCAGCCTTCTATGCAATAGTGTAGACTCTTGAGGAGATGCCTTAGAGAATAGGCAAGGATGGCCTTTTAGATCCATCTTTTTGGAAAGATCTAAGGCATACACTCTTCCTGTCTTGTTGGCCTTCAGGAGAGTGTGTTCATCCAATGCCTTGTCAATCAAACTCAGAACTTTGGATGACAGAATCCTACAGTTCTGGCTTGTGAAAAGAGCAACATGGCCTTTGTCACACATTTGACTGACACTCAAGAGGTTGTACTTGAGATTCTCCACATGGTTAACATCATCAAACCTTATTTCCCCATTGGAAACAAAGCCTTTTCCGATGATGTAACCCTTTACATCATTGCCAAAAGAAACAAACCCCTTCTTTCCTTGAGAGTAGTCATTAAGAAGGGAGCTGCTTCCAGTCATATGCATGGATCCTCCACTGTCTACATACCAGATGCTTCTATGGCATGTTGAAGAACCCTGCAAACACAACCATATGTTAGTTAGTCTTGGAGACCCAAACCTGCTTGGCTTTGGGTCTGTTCTCAGCTACAGGTGTAGCACTAACAGGTGTGTTATGAGTGACAGCTTGAGGTGAAGAAGATGGTACAGAAGAGGAACCCTTTGGCTTGGACTTCCTTTTCTGTGGTTTCAACATAGGAGCATCTAAGTGGTTGACTCTTCCCACTAGTTGCTGAACCATCATCACCAACTGTGTCTGATTTTGTGATAAAGCCTTCAGCTCTTCAGACACATTGGAGTTTGCTGATGATGAGTTCCTATGTTGTACCATCTTTTTCTGAGCAACCTCAGCTGTTGCCTGAGTAATCCCTACCTTCTTAGATTTAACTTTGGGCCTAGGGATTTCAGGCTTGGATGTTGCTAGTACAAACTTGGTTTCAAACTCATTCTTCATTTTATTGATGCTCTCAGTAACTTTCTCCTTCTGTTTGAGTTTGGAACCCCTTTTGTACCAACAATCATCAGTAAGATGATTGAACAAGCCACATATCTCACATGGCTTTTTCTTCATCTTATGCTGATCATCAGCTGAAGAGGATTTAACTGCTGCAGACTTGTTCTTCAGCTGTTTGTCATCAGTACTAGCAGTTTTCTTCCTAGTGCCTGCTTTCCTGGTATCCTCTCTAGCTGTCTTCAAACCTTTCCTACTGTTAGTTTTCTTCTCTTCAGTTCTAACAGTATTTGAGGTTTGAACTTTAGATGTTGTCACTTGCTCTCTAGTACCTTCAGTACTTCTAGTGACAACTTCTGAGTTGATCAGCCTTTTGGTCATGTGATAGTCTATCTCTGATGATGCTGATTCAGAGGATAGTAAGTCACATGATGAGAAGGATTGGTTATTGCTCTCCCCATCAGATTCAACTTCTGCTCTTGAAATGAAGTCTGTGGGAGGAGCAGTGTGATTATAACCAATGCCAAACTTCACATTGGAAGCTGTTTGCTTGCTAAGAAGCATTTCAAAACCCTTGCATGAATGCACCCATCGATCACACTCAACTTGGGTGGTTGCAAGAGTTTCCTTGAGGTCCTTGTACTTCTCTAGAAGTACATCTTCCCTAGCTTTACTATCTTTGATTTGGCAGTTGAGCTTGTAAATCTCATCATTTTTATCTTTTAGAGCAACCTCAAAATCAGCTTTTCTTTTGGAAATAGTGTGCTCAAGCTCAAGATTTTTATCTATTAAAGCTACATTTGCTTCTCTAATAGAAGCAAATGCTGCTATGCATGATTCAGAACAAAGCTTGGCTTTTGCCTTAGTGGATACCTGAGATGAGGCATTGGAAGATGACCCTTCAGCAGAATCAAGGGCCATCAGAGCAAGATTTCCAAAAGGTTGGTCACCACCATGTTGACCAGCACCTTGGAGTAGTTGTTCCTGACCAGATAGCTCTTCTGGTAGACTACTCCAGTCAACAGCAGTTGGGGTGAAAAAGCTTTGTTGTTGAGGTTGTGTGTGGTGATGAGATTGGGAAGAATGAGGCTCTGGAAGAGCATGAGGTGGTTGAGCCGGGGGTGCTTGAGTTTGACCAGGCTGAGGCAATGTAGTAACAGGGGAAAGGACAAGGCATATGACCCTGTGGCACAAAATAAGCAGGTGGTGCTTGTGCCTGAGATGGATGGGAAGAACTGTAGGAAGGTTGCCCTTTGTGCTGTGAGCTATTGCTGGGAAAAGTCACAAAGGGTGTAGATGAGTTAGATCCAGATGATCTACACTCTCTTGCAAAGTGTCCAAGCCTTTGGCACTTGTGACACCTCAACTTGCTCTTGTCAAAACCAACTTTGATTTTGCCAGAGAGTCCTGGGAATTTCCTACCAGTTCTTTTGTAGAACTTCTGAGAGCGGATATTTATCATTGCCATTTGGTTCAAAATATCCATCTCTTCCAGATCATCGTCTGGAATGCCCTTCAAATCCTCCATCAGAAAACACAAATTGTCACCACCACCTCCTGAACTACTAACATGTAAGGCCCCGTTCCCGGGCACCTCACAGTTGGTCATTCATCCCACATAAAATGTTTTAGAACACACATTTACTCGCAGCGGAATTTAAAAACATTCATTAATAACTAAAAACATGTCATTTACTTCATTACAACGTTCTTTTTCATTTCAAAATACATTGACATGTCAAAAATATGGATGCCAGCTTCAACAACTGAGTAGTCACCTCGTGCCATCCTCAGCAACATACCTGCCAACTGGAAAATACATAAAACGTCAGCGTTGCTGAGTGAGTTCTAGTTTTATAATAAAACATACTTTTCCTTTGTTAAAACCGTTCTTTACTTCTTTCAAAAACATACTATACTTTCGTAGATGAACACACATCATACGTACATACACATAGATAACATCGTTATTATCTTCATCGTTCATTCATTAGCTTTTGTTCGTGTGTCTCTTACTTTCACTCATACGTTCGTTACACTCGTCTTTACGTACGATACGTTCATTCTTACGTTCATTTCATTTATTAGTACGTTCATTACTTTCATGCATCCTTCGTTCATTACTATCATTCGTTCGTTCTTTAACTTTCATTTGTTAAGCATGCAAATCTCTAAGGGTCACCTCCCTTCTCTGCCCTCGTGGTTCATACCCATGAGCCGACAAGGCATATTCTAACATACTGGTGCCCCTATGGATCTCAGTCCATAGACCGACACTCTATTACC
Source organism: Flaveria linearis (assembly GCA_024085815.1). Lineage (NCBI taxonomy): Eukaryota > Viridiplantae > Streptophyta > Magnoliopsida > Asterales > Asteraceae > Flaveria > Flaveria linearis. The sequence goes on along the minus strand of CM044002.1, from coordinate 100,349,606 downwards.
CCTAGACCATGCAAGACTTTCTTTCATATTTCTCATTCTCATCTAGATCTTGTCTCGTGCAATATCCCCGACTCATGTCCGAAGACTAGCACAGCACTGGGATACGCGACAAAGATCGCTCACCTCATGACTATGTTTGGCCTCATGCCACACCCCCGAAGTTAAACATAACTCGGGTAACAACACCCCCACCGAAATGGGTATCATCACCCCCACCGAAGTGGGTATCATCACCCCCACCGAAGTGGGTATCATCACCCCCACCGAAATGGGTATCATCACCCCACCGAAGTGGGTATCATCACCCCCACCGAAGTGGGTAACATCACCCCCACCGAAATGGGTATCATCACCCCCACCGAAGTGGGTATCATCACCCCCACCGAAGTGGGTAACATCACCCCCACCAAAGTGGGTAACTACACCCCCACCGAAGTGGGTAACATCACTCTAACATCACCCCCACCGAAGTGGGTAACTACACCCCCACCGAAGTGGGTAACTACTATACGCATTAGTTCATACTTACTTGCACACATTGAAAGGTGAATTGTACCAATACCATAGGCTACACCCCGAACGTTATTAGCTACCGGGCCGAAGTCAACATATGAACAACAAAACGTATGCCACGGTACTAGAGGTAAGCGGTAGAGGTACCATGACCATGGTCAATCACATAGAAGGACCAATCGCGTTATTCAATGCTTGCAAGACATAATTCGTTCGTTCATTAATGCATGTATTCATCATCATTCTTCTTTTCGTTCATTCGTTAATACATGCATTCATCATCATGTTCCTCTTTCATTATCTTTCACTTTACGATACATAATACTTCATTAATTCATTTCTCGTTATTCGTAAAGTTTCAGAAAGATAAGCGTACACAATCACAAGGAACATACACACATCATACATATTCATCTTACATTCATCATCATACGTAGCATCATCATATCATACCATACTTAACAATATTTTAATAATATTGTTAACAATAATATACTAATAATAATATTAGTAACAATTAGGGTTAATCATACTCATCATTATATGCATGAGACATCATCATTTATTAACCCTAGTCAACCCTGGTCAAACCTCGAACTACGGAATTACTGGAAATTCCTGAAAATTTCTAAGTGTTCTAGTCGTTTTAGCACTATTGGTCGTATAAGCCTCTGGGCGTATGAGCACTATTAGTCGTATGAACACTGCTGGGCTTTTCACTCAACACTTAGAATTATCAACTGGTCATACGACCACACTGTTGGTCGTATGACTACTGCTGGTCGTACCAACTCTGGACTTAGAAACATATTTGGATCATACGACCACTGTTGGTCGTATGAGCCCATACTTAGAAAGTTTTCACATGGTCATACGACCACTGTTGGTCGTATGAGTCCTGTGGGTCTCATACTTAGAAAATTTTACATTGTCATACGACCACTGTTGGTCGTATGAGTTCTGTGGGACATTTCAATACTTAGAAAATCCTGATCATACGACCACTGTTGGTCGTATGAGCACTAATGGTCTCATCACTTAGAAAAATCCTGGTCATACGACCACACTGTTGGTCGTATGACCACTAGTGGACTTACCAACTTTTGCTTATTTATTCTAAGTCCCATTTTCAGACACATTAGCATCCTACTCATATGTCTAATTCATAATCCAAGTCCCAAACATCAAAATGCCTAATTCTAAGCATATACACATGATTCTAGGCATAAATCTAGCATAAACATAAACATACATACAATCGTTCATACGGGTTTTCAACCCAAACTTTATAAAAATATATTTACATGCATTTTCCAGCCCCAAACATTTAAAAACCAGTAAAAAGGGGTCTAGAACTCACCTTAGCTGCTCTTCAAGTTCAAACTCCCCTGCTCGAGCTTTTCCAAAGGACTTGAAAGCCTAGATGTGTCTAAAACACACAAACCCGAACACACATACACATAAGAACATGCATTTCTCGGTTTCTTAGCTCAAACACCACTTAAAAACACTAATTCTTACCTTGAATTAGATTTCTTCTTCTTTCTCTCTCTAAAAACCGAAGCCTCTGCTGTTTCTCTTTCTAAAAAGACGAATGAGGGTGTTTGACAGGCCAAAATGGGCGGCCATACCTCTTTATCCACCAACTTTTATTTTCTTTTGTCCTTTTGGCACTTTTTACCCTTTAACTTTAGCTGACCTCAGTTTTCTTCCCTTCTCTTTCTATTTTATTCCTTTACTTCTTTAAAAGAATTTACGGGTGTTACAAGTCCACCCCCCTTATATAGGTTTCGTCCCCGAAACCTGTTATTCCTTAAACCCGTGTGAGCAGTACTGTCTCACCTCTTCTTCCAGTCTCTCGTCCGGAATTCAATCGCTCTACATCGTTTATCGACATTTGATTTCTGGTCTGTCTTTGACTATTCTGCGTTACTGATCAATGATTATTTGACCAGCACCTGCGACCTCAAGCATGCCATGTAGAGTGCGGTCACTACGATTAAGAGAATCATCACAATATCCGAGCAAAGTCTCGGCGTCATAATCATTGAGCTTCAGAGCATCACTGAGAACCTTCAGCTTTCATGCTTTGAAACACACGGCCATCAACTTGCGTATAGTTGCTAGCCCCTTATTTGATGTTCTTTACGTATGTGTAATGACCCTTTGGCAACCCAACACTGACAAGAAAGACAATCCGGCTTATTTGGTGACTTAATCCAAATTTAGCTCTTTCCTTTATTTCCAACCTTCCATTCTACTTGTTTGCTACAACGTCGAAACTATTGTACGTTGCCGTTCAATGAACCACTCAAAAGCTGAAATTGTTCCTTAGACAACGGGTGACATAACTCTCTTAATTGCATCGCGCAATCCTCTAGGGCATCAGGTAACCTAGTGAATCCACTAATAGTATTCTCTACATCGAAGGGCTCATTGATGTTCCTTCTCCTTTTGTTTCCGTTCTCTTCCGATCGTCGTACATCCTTCCCGGAGAAGCCTTCATCATAACCCATTGTCGCAGATCGGCACCGAACTTTTATCGGGCACCACCAATCAATCCATCTCTTTTGCAGCGCTTGGTGCTTGCCTCATAAGCTACTATTCGATTCACCCGGAGGTGTACATCTATCCCCCTACGTCTATCAGGGATGGTTTGACAGAAAAACAGGCGCTCTCTCTCAATTCTATTGCGGGGTCCGTTAGCGCACTGGGTAATCTAGTTGGCTTCCCTATAGTAGCTCCTAAGTCGAATGACATTGATTCTTTCTATTCCTAATATGCAACTTATCACGAAAGGCAGCAGGAATGAAACCAGAGCCATAATCAACTACACAAAGGCTAAAGGTTAATTGACTAGAAACATACCTGACGTAACATCGGGGCTCACCCTAGCCTCCTCCCGCGTCATCGTGTAGGTGCTGCGTTTGCCTTCCGTCCTTCTCTTCCAGCCTCCTTACAATCCCTGCTCCTGTGACCTTCCTCCCCACAAGAATAACACCTCCCCATACCGCAGTTCTTCGCCACATGTCCGGCCCTACCACAACGGAAACAGACATTGGTCCCCAGTCTACATTCCCCGGGGTGCTTGTGTCCACACTTCTTGCATACCTCACCCTTCCTTATTATCCTCTCCCGATCATCGATCCTCATTATCTTACCTTCAGTCACCACTCTGCCATCACTATCTCGCCTTCCTTTCCCCTTCTTAACATAGGCTCGCTCCTCCGCTTCGCCCTTCATCGCCATCGCCTCCCGCTCGTCGTATAACCTTCCCGCTAGATCCACCGCCGACCTGAACGTGCTTGGTCGGGCAGCGATCATGTGCCTACGGATATCCGCCGGCAAGCCCTGAACATACCTCTTGATTTTCCGCGAAAGAGGTGTCACCTGATCCGGCACCAGTCGTGTCAACTCGTTGAATTTAGTGGTGTATTGCTGATGTGTCATCGTTCCCGCTTTCAATTGCAGGAGCTCCCTTTCAACTTTGTCCATTTCACGGCAAGGACAGAACTCCTCAATCACCAGCCTTTTCAACTCTGACCATCTCATTCCTCCAATAGTCCGACTACCCTCAGCTTGAACTATATTGTCCCACCAACACAACGCTGAGTCCACGAAAGAATGAGCGGCAAACTTAACTTTCTGATCTTCCCGGCACTCACTAATTTCCAGTACCGCTTCCATCTCTCTGACCCAACGATGAGCCGCGGCAGCAGTACCATTACCATCAAAAGTTGGGGGTTGGCATCGCCGAAACGCCCCATAATCACAGCCCCGTGCCGTCTCCGGCGCATGCGCTTCCTCTTCTTCCTCATCCTCGTCATCGGACAATATCGTTTCTGCCTCTGTCTGTTGCTGTCTACCGAAGGATCGATTCCTCCCTCGTCTATCATCCTCGCGTACTGCCTTTATCACTTCGGTCATTACAGATGGTAAGATTGTCTGCATCACCTGGTGCACTTCTTCAACTACCGCCTCTTTCACCGAGGCTCTCAAGTTAGCACTCTCATCACCACCTCCCGGTTGAGGTGTTTCGGGCTCCTCGTGAACCACCTGTTCTACTCTAGATCGTGCTCTCGTGACTCGTGGTTCAACACCATGTCCGCCACTACCTCCACCATGGGAAGCCTTAGAAGGTCTACTACCGGCCATTCTCTAACTTACACTGAAAGATTCAAACACTACACGGTCATTCCAGGGAATAGCTCAGTTCATGTCAAGTATAGTAAGTCCCTAATTACGGTGATCAGTTGTAATTAGCCACTTACTCTACTCTTCACACCCCAAGCATTACCTGTCCTGACTATATTAGCATCTAAATCTAACAGTAACACATAAACACATAACATGCGCACACAATACCGGTTAACTCTAAGAAAATACCTGATGGCGCGCAGCTACTCAGTTTGGCATCCCTTCCCTTTCCGTCCCATTCTCAGTTTAAGTTAAGGTTTATTTTGAAAATTTACCCATTTTACTTAAACTTTTGCTCTGATACCAACTTGTAAGGCCCCGTTCCCGGGCACCTCACAGTTGGTCATTCATCCCACATAAAATGTTTTAGAACACACATTTACTCGCAGCGGAATTTAAAAACATTCATTAATAACTAAAAACATGTCATTTACTTCATTACAACGTTCTTTTTCATTTCAAAATACATTGACATGTCAAAAATATGGATGCCAGCTTCAACAACTGAGTAGTCACCTCGTGCCATCCTCAGCAACATACCTGCCAACTGGAAAATACATAAAACGTCAGCGTTGCTGAGTGAGTTCTAGTTTTATAATAAAACATACTTTTCCTTTGTTAAAACCGTTCTTTACTTCTTTCAAAAACATACTATACTTTCGTAGATGAACACACATCATACGTACATACACATAGATAACATCGTTATTATCTTCATCGTTCATTCATTAGCTTTTGTTCGTGTGTCTCTTACTTTCACTCATACGTTCGTTACACTCGTCTTTACGTACGATACGTTCATTCTTACGTTCATTTCATTTATTAGTACGTTCATTACTTTCATGCATCCTTCGTTCATTACTATCATTCGTTCGTTCTTTAACTTTCATTTGTTAAGCATGCAAATCTCTAAGGGTCACCTCCCTTCTCTGCCCTCGTGGTTCATACCCATGAGCCGACAAGGCATATTCTAACATACTGGTGCCCCTATGGATCTCAGTCCATAGACCGACACTCTATTACCCCTAGACCATGCAAGACTTTCTTTCATATTTCTCATTCTCATCTAGATCTTGTCTCGTGCAATATCCCCGACTCATGTCCGAAGACTAGCACAGCACTGGGATACGCGACAAAGATCGCTCACCTCATGACTATGTTTGGCCTCATGCCACACCCCCGAAGTTAAACATAACTCGGGTAACAACACCCCACCGAAATGGGTATCATCACCCCCACCGAAGTGGGTATCATCACCCCACCGAAGTGGGTATCATCACCCCCACCGAAATGGGTATCATCACCCCCACCGAAGTGGGTATCATCACCCCCACCGAAGTGGGTAACATCACCCCCACCGAAATGGGTATCATCACCCCCACCGAAGTGGGTATCATCACCCCCACCGAAGTGGGTAACATCACCCCCACCAAAGTGGGTAACTACACCCCCCCGAAGTGGGTAACATCACTCTAACATCACCCCCACCGAAGTGGGTAACTACACCCCCACCGAAGTGGGTAACTACTATACGCATTAGTTCATACTTACTTGCACACATTGAAAGGTGAATTGTACCAATACCATAGGCTACACCCCGAACGTTATTAGCTACCGGGCCGAAGTCAACATATGAACAACAAAACGTATGCCACGGTACTAGAGGTAAGCGGTAGAGGTACCATGACCATGGTCAATCACATAGAAGGACCAATCGCGTTATTCAATGCTTGCAAGACATAATTCGTTCGTTCATTAATGCATGTATTCATCATCATTCTTCTTTTCGTTCATTCGTTAATACATGCATTCATCATCATGTTCCTCTTTCATTATCTTTCACTTTACGATACATAATACTTCATTAATTCATTTCTCGTTATTCGTAAAGTTTCAGAAAGATAAGCGTACACAATCACAAGGAACATACACACATCATACATATTCATCTTACATTCATCATCATACGTAGCATCATCATATCATACCATACTTAACAATATTTTAATAATATTGTTAACAATAATATACTAATAATAATATTAGTAACAATTAGGGTTAATCATACTCATCATTATATGCATGAGACATCATCATTTATTAACCCTAGTCAACCCTGGTCAAACCTCGAACTACGGAATTACTGGAAATTCCTGAAAATTTCTAAGTGTTCTAGTCGTTTTAGCACTATTGGTCGTATAAGCCTCTGGGCGTATGAGCACTATTAGTCGTATGAACACTGCTGGGCTTTTCACTCAACACTTAGAATTATCAACTGGTCATACGACCACACTGTTGGTCGTATGACTACTGCTGGTCGTACCAACTCTGGACTTAGAAACATATTTGGATCATACGACCACTGTTGGTCGTATGAGCCCATACTTAGAAAGTTTTCACATGGTCATACGACCACTGTTGGTCGTATGAGTCCTGTGGGTCTCATACTTAGAAAATTTTACATTGTCATACGACCACTGTTGGTCGTATGAGTTCTGTGGGACATTTCAATACTTAGAAAATCCTGATCATACGACCACTGTTGGTCGTATGAGCACTAATGGTCTCATCACTTAGAAAAATCCTGGTCATACGACCACACTGTTGGTCGTATGACCACTAGTGGACTTACCAACTTTTGCTTATTTATTCTAAGTCCCATTTTCAGACACATTAGCATCCTACTCATATGTCTAATTCATAATCCAAGTCCCAAACATCAAAATGCCTAATTCTAAGCATATACACATGATTCTAGGCATAAATCTAGCATAAACATAAACATACATACAATCGTTCATACGGGTTTTCAACCCAAACTTTATAAAAATATATTTACATGCATTTTCCAGCCCCAAACATTTAAAAACCAGTAAAAAGGGGTCTAGAACTCACCTTAGCTGCTCTTCAAGTTCAAACTCCCCTGCTCGAGCTTTTCCAAAGGACTTGAAAGCCTAGATGTGTCTAAAACACACAAACCCGAACACACATACACATAAGAACATGCATTTCTCGGTTTCTTAGCTCAAACACCACTTAAAAACACTAATTCTTACCTTGAATTAGATTTCTTCTTCTTTCTCTCTCTAAAAACCGAAGCCTCTGCTGTTTCTCTTTCTAAAAAGACGAATGAGGGTGTTTGACAGGCCAAAATGGGCGGCCATACCTCTTTATCCACCAACTTTTATTTTCTTTTGTCCTTTTGGCACTTTTTACCCTTTAACTTTAGCTGACCTCAGTTTTCTTCCCTTCTCTTTCTATTTTATTCCTTTACTTCTTTAAAAGAATTTACGGGTGTTACATAACACCAACAAAAGCTTGTTCTGAGTTAGTAGAGAAATCGATATGCTCATCATAAGAACTTTCTGATGAAGCATATTCTGACTCATGACTTATCAAGGCAGCATTACCTTGGACAAAGTCATCAGCGAGCTTGCCAGAAGAGGACAGCTTCCTCTTTTGCTCTATCTCTCTCTCAAAAGTGAGCAACTTCCCATGAAGTTGTGTGAGAGATAGAGTTTCCAGATCAGCACTGGAGCGTAGAACAATGGTATATGTGTCCCACCTCTCAGGCAATGACCTGAGGAACCTGTTGTTCATCTGGCTTTTGGAGTACTCTTGTTTGACCATCTTTAGCTCAGAGATCAAACAAGAGAACCGCTCATATTGCTGGGTCAGAGTCTCACCCTTTCTATATGAGAGAGTCTCATATTGTTGGGCGAGGATTTCCCTATTGTTTGCTAAGACCGAATCAGTTCCTCCAAATTGTTCCTTTAGAGCAACCCATAGGTCATGAGCAGACTCATGATGCAAGAGCCCTGAATATATCTCGTTTGGAATGGCCATGGCTAAAATTCCATGGGCTCTAGCATCAATTTCGAACAGCTTTAGATCTTCGTCCGAATATTGTTCAGGTTTCTTTGCAACCTGTTCATTAGATTTCGGGACGCTCACCATAGGCTTGTATGGCCCATGCACCACTGACTTCCAACAACCAGCACTGTTGACAGCCAAGTGGTGTAGCATACGTCTTTGCCATATGTTATACTCGTTCCTAACCAGCATCGGAGGCTTGGTTGCGGAACCAGTATTGTGAGGATCATTAGTTGGTGTTGTCATCTCAGGTTTTAGTCAAAAACAAGTTTAAACCAGACAAATGTGACTCAAAACCACCGAAAGACCTCAAGATTTTGGCCGGAAACAGCAGAAACTCACTCTCTATGGCTAACTTCTTGCAAATTGCTAATTCGATCAAACTGAGAGATCAAAAGAGCAGTTTCAAATGATCAATGGTAAGATCGATCAATGATTAACCTGCTCTGATACCATTTGACAGGATCTCAGCCTCTCGTGTTGATCAATTAGATTATGTTTGCAGCGGATTTAGCACATTAATTAGCAATTAAAGCAAGAACATAAAGATATTTCAATTAAAAGCATAAACATAGAGAGAGAAGAGTTCTGCGAAACAATAAATGTTCTATTGGTCGCACGTTTCGGCAATTAAAACTGTATGGTTACCCATCCTTTTATAGGCGGCAAAAGGATGGGTTGATGTCCTTTTTCTGACATCACTGAATATTCAAACTACAACTGACAAAAACATAAAACTACTGAAGATGTCAACAACTGACATCTTCTTACAAAAGTTCCTAAGTGCTGACAAAAGTAAACTACTGAAATCCTACAACGACTGAAGAACAAGCTCTTCAGTCATTTATAACTACTGATACTAGAACAACTGAAGAACATGCTCTTCAGTTGTTGTACAACTACTGAAACAAAATAAACTACTGAAAAAGAAAAACCACCACAACAACTGAAGAAGACTTCTTCAGTTGTTGTGACAAACTCTGAGTCTTCAGTACTTGGTCTTCAGACTTGGCTTCAGATGATATAACAACTGATGACTTCAGTAGATATCATCAGTTGTTGTCTTCAGTCTTTGTCTTCAGACTTTGTGCTTCAGTAGAAGGTCTTCAGTTCAGTTCTTCAGCTTTTGATTCTTCAGTACTTGTCTTCAGTACTTGAAGTCTTCAGTACTTGTAAGCTTAGTACTTCAGACTTCAGTACTTGGTTTTCAGTACTTTGGAGTCTTCTTCTTCAACTGATATTCTTCAGTTCTTTGATCTTCATACTTTGTTATTCAGACTTTGTCATAACAGCTGATGATTGGAGCTAAGATGCTCTTGAGTCTGACATTCAAGCAAGAGAACACAATAGCTGATGGGAGTCTTCAGATGTTCTCGAGTCTGACATTCAAGCAAGAGAACACTGTAACTGATGGGAGTCTTCAGCAGTTGTTGCAGTGGCATGTGGGACTTAGAGGTTTTCCTGATCTTGGCTCATTGGTTCTTTTGGTCCAACAAGACACAATGACGATACAAAAGACACAATGATGATACCTATGACACAATGATGATACCTATGACACAATGATGATACCTATGACACAATGATGATGTCAATCAATAACAAAATTCACAGAAAATCATACAGTATAGACAGAACGATGATCAAAACGACAAAATTACGGTGCCAAAATTAACATACTATTTCAATTGCAGTATATAATCGTCCTCATACGTACCAAATTGATCATCTCTCGTCGACATCGCTGAAGTAATTGATGTAAAGCAATCTTCAGCGATTGAAATTGAAAATTCGATTGTTTGAATCTTCAACGATTGATCAATTGAAAATTTCAACGATTCGATTGTTTGAATCTTCAACGATAAAGTGAAAAATCTGTTGGAAACCTCAATCGTACAGTGTAATGGTCGATCGCTGAAGTATTGAAAATTCTGTTAATAAATTACACTTCCTAAAATACCCCTACTTCTATTTTTAAAAATATGCCACATGTCAATCCCTGATTGCTTCTCACACTTTTTACATAATTTGGACTTTGTATTTGAACCGGACACTAAAGTCAATTCTAATTATTTATAAAAAACCTTTTTATATAGGTTATCTAAAACATCATAATGATTTAACTATTTAAATAAAAATAAAGCATGTCATATTATTTAAAATGATAAGTTAAAAGTATAAAACTATTATAACTATTTAGTTTTTTAATAAGGTATACCAGTAGCTATTTTTTCCAAACCATTTGTTTGACAACCAAAGCTATATCTCACTTTCAATTAAACAGGTTTCACTTTTCATCAAGATAGATCAAATGCACGTTAGACATGTCGGGTTACTAACAACCCATAACTCCTAATTTGATTATAGAAAGGAGGTATGAACTTAAAGCCGGTGTTTTGAGTTAACTTCCTAGTAGACTTAAAGCTAAATAAGGAAGTCTATTCTTAGTGGATGTTTGAGATTGTTACTTTTTAATCAGTTTTTAACTTATTAACTTTTAAAAAATTAATAAATCAATATATATATATTTGGAAAACATAAAAGATGAATTTAATAATTAGATTTAAAGAGGTTAATAAGTAGATTTCAAAAAGTTAAAATAAGTTACTTTTAAAAAGTTACTAACTTTTTAAAAATAACTTTTTAACAAAATAAGTATTCCCAAACACCCCTCATATAAAACTCTAAGGTATCGTTTGGTATGGAGTAATGAAGGGCGAAATGAAATGAATCATTGAGGGTTAATGAAAAAAGAAATGTTTGATTGACAAATGTAATAAAATAAACCATTACATAGTTGATTCAATTCATTCAAATTCTTTCCATCTACTCCCCTTCTTTTTTTTCATTTCACTCAACTATGACAACATTCACCACCGGCCACCACGACCGACCACCGCCGCCGCCTCCGCCGGGGGCCTCCACCAGCGGCTGCCGTTGTCGGGAACCTCCACCGGCCGCCACCGCCGTCGGAAACCTCCATCGGCCACCATCACCACTATAACTACTTTCACATTTTATTTTTTTTATTTTTCATACGTAATAAATAACACAAAGTAATGATTCTTTTTCATTCTTAAAGGGCAACCAAACAAGAGTATGGAATGTAATGATTCGTTTCATTCTCTCATTCATTTCATTCTTTCATCCATTCCTTTTCTTTATTCATTTCATTACCTCATACCAAACAAACCTCAAGGATCTAGAAAACTTAACAAACTACAAACACTATTATATAAAAAAAGTTAAAACTCCTCTAAATTCATAAGATTTAATTAAAGATTTAATTAATTCACCCCCTGTACTTTCATATGTAGCAATTCAACCACTATCTTCATATATCATTCCCAAAATTATGACCAATCTCAAACAATGTTGAACTGCAGGTGGAGCATACATCATCGATTAAACCCACATCACACACCATCATCACTTCCAATACCCACCACTCACAAACCAAAATCACCCCCAAATCAAGCTCCAATTCGGTCAATGTCTTCAACAGTTCAACAACAACTTCAATCGACTTCTGAGTTCTTGACATTACGACCATATCATCCTCCATCATGGGCTTCTAAACTCAATCCGATTCCTTCTCACGCATTCAATCTTGGACATGTATGTTAGACCCATTTCCCCACAATTCGATCGATGAAAAATTGAAAATTGTGTTTTTGATTGTGGGTTTTGTTTAATTTCAGTTTCCAACTCCGATTCATAGGTGGAATCTGCCTAATTTGCCGAAAGATACTGAAGTTTGGCTGAAGGTAAATGGGTTGAATCATATTAGTTCTTGTGGGTTGATTTTGATTGACTGTAGATGTTTATATAATTGTGTTGATGTGATTGTGGGTTTTTGATTAATATTAGATATATGTGCTTATAAATATGTCTGGATAGCACAATGATGTGAAGTCATTAGTAATCCATTAGTTAGATAGTAAGGAATTTAATTATTTACACTTACAAATTGACACTCTCCCTCTTGAATTTATGATCTCAAGCTTACAATAATCATATCAGAATATTATTGAAATGCTATTTCCATTGAACTTGAAGTTGAAACTTGATTGGAGATGTTGTTCACATCAAAATTGCAACAGTTCATATCAAAGTTTGCTGGAAATGTTGTTTTGAAATAGGTTTTAGGACATTTTTGTTTATTTTGCATGTTTGAATCTATGATGATATTGTTTACTTTCATGATTTAATTGAATTCTTGATCTATACTAACGAAAACTTTTTCATTATGTAAGCGTGATGATCTTTCAGGTATGCAATTGAGTGGAAACAAAGTAAGGAAACTTGAATTCTTGCTAGCAGATGCAGTTGCACAAGGAGCAGATTGCATAATAACTATTGGTGGCATTCAAAGCAATCATTGTCGTGCAACCGCTGTTGCTGCCAAGTATTTGAATCTTGATTGTTTTCTAATACTACGAACCTCGAAGGTTTTTAAATTCCTATTTATAAAATTATTTGTCAATTTTTCTTAAGGGGCAACTTCAACCATTCACTTGTAATGGGTTAATTTGGGTTGTATTTGTCTTAATTAGGTCAAATAAAATACTAGCTAAAAGGGAAACAGGCCGAATGGGTTGAGGTGGCAATTTTTGTATGTAAACCTTTCGTCAGTACTTTAAAAAGGTGGAAATTCTAATCCATTTACTTGTACACGAGTTGATTTTGGTTGTGTTTTAAGCTAAATAGGTCAAATCAGAGAAAGAGTTAAATGGAAATGAACCAAATGGGTTGGAAGTCGCCCCACTTATACTTTTAACACACACAAGCATACGGCCCCCTAAATCATATTAACACATTAATAATTTATTAGAATGGGCAAAACGTGGTTTCAAGTCAACTTAACCTGAAACCATTTTGACCCATTACTCAACCCGCCCTTTCTTGCCATCCTACTTCTCCTTAAGCTGGGGATTTGATTTTAAGTTTGATTAATTGGCTATTTCTTTGTCTTTGCTATACAGCTTCTTATGGAAAAAGACCCTGGATTGACAGGGAACCTGTTGGTGGAGCGTTTGGTTGGTGCACATATTGATCTTGTTTCAAAGGAAGAATATTCAAGAATTGGAAGTTTGGTATGCTCAATATTGGTTGATAAAATCATGTTTTTGTGTGCTGAATGAAATATAAAAAAATACCATTTTAACTCCTTGTCTAAAATAAGTGGCGAATGAAAAATGAGTCAGATAAATATTCTGGATGAATACTTTGAATGCCAAAATATCATTTTGATATTTTGTGCCTTATTAACTTTCAGACGCTTACCAATTTGTTGAAAGAGAAGTTGATAAAAGAAGGAAGAAAACCTTATGTCATTCCTGTTGGTGGATCAAATTCCCTAGGGACATGGTGAGATTGTTTCTGACTTGAACATTTTTTCCTCAATATTATATTAATTAGTTAATAACGCCACAATATTAGTCAAGTAAATAAGATCCCAAAGAAAATATTGTACCAAGGGAAAAGCATATAAGAATTAATACATATGTGTAAACGGTAGCGATTGCAATCCATTTTTCATATACATGGATTGATCTTGATTATGTTTTATTTAAAATGAAATGATTACACTAAAAGATTTACCTATAAAGTAAAGGGATCAAATGGGGTCACATGTTAAAAATCATTTAAAGTGGATTTAAATGCACATAACCTCCTACCGTTTACTAAAAAAAGTGAGATTGTTGTTGTAGTAATATAGTTATTAAATCATATTTAGCACATTAAATATTTGTAAAATGTTAAAAAACAAACAAGTTACTGAGGTGGTCTGACCCTTTTGACCCACACTAAAGTTACCCTCCCATCACCCTCACCGACCCACCCATTTTGCCACGAATAATAGGCATAAAAAGTAGTCATCAACTTGGTCGCATTGAAAATAAGTTCATCTTCAACACCTCCACCTTCATTATTGTTAATTATGTATTTAGTGTTAGCCCATTTTATAATAACTGTTAAGGCCCATGGGCCTTAGATTAGGGTTTCCCCCCCTCTATATGTAGAGGAGTTTATTGTCATTGTAAATTAATTAAGTTAAAGTAATATTCAGTTCCATTAACATGGTATCAGAGCTACAAGGCTCCTGGTACAAACCCTAGCCACCACCTGATTTCCCGATCTGCCCGGCTCTCAATCCCGTTATCGAGAAACATTTATATCTCACCGCCACCACCACAGCTGCAGAGACCCCCGATTAAGAAACCCTGAAAAAATCACCGCCGTCCGCCACCGCACGCACCCCCACGCGCCGCCTGAAAGTCGCGGCTGTTCCCCACGCGCCACCGCGTACCGGCGTGTGAAGCCACCTCCGGCCGCCGTCGCTGCTCCAGAAGCTTCAAAATCTCTGTCCCGGTCGATACTTGTGATCTGTTTCCTGCTCCCACGCGTTTCTCTGTTCTGCTCTTAGATCCAGCCTTCCGTTTTTCAGATCTGTTAACATTGGTAACATGGGTGATGAAAAGAAGACCGATTCAGCCACCCCAACTCAGATTGCTCCAGGTATCATTAATTACTCTACTGTGTTACGTATTCCTGTTAAACTTGACTCTAAATGTTGGAGTTCGTGGAGTCTCTTTGTTGAAAGAGGACTTATAAGTGTTGGTAAAGAAGATCATTTGACCGAACCGCCTCCGGATCCGATAACAAAGGAATGGCGCCTTGATGATAGTGGTATTCAAATGGCGTTGTGGAATGCCATGGAGCCACCGACTCTTGCTATTGCTCAAAACTTCAGTACTGTGAAAGAAATGTGGGAACATCTGTCATTGTCCTTTTCTGCCAAAGAATCCCTGTCGCATGCTTTTTCGGTGGTCCAAGCATACAGCAGAATTGAGCAAGGTGACTCCACCTTCACTGATTACTTTACCCGGTTCTCAAAACTTAGGGATGAATTACGTACTTTGTACCCACCGGCCACTGATCTGAAAGTTCAGGAGGAGCGCAACAAGAAAATGGATATTATGGTGTTCATTGCAGGTCTATCACCCAAGTACTCTAGTGCTCGACCATTACTGTTGAGTAACTCTAGTGCTACCTCATCTGTGGCATCCACATATCACTTACTAAGGGAAATGTATGGTCCGGATGCCACTACTCGAGACACTGACACTTCTGCTTTGCATACCAGTGCATCTGTTAGTAAAGGCATTGGTCGTGGTTCTAATTCAGCCCAACGAAAAGGCAATGGTCGTGGCAATGGAATCACATGTCACTATTGTCACCACGAAGGTCACACGAAGTATAATTGCTCAAATCGCCCTCCTGGATCTCTACCACCTCCCCGACCCAAGGCACGACTAGCTACTGCTGATGATTCTTCTGATCCGATTGGTTCTACGACACCAACATACTCACTAAGCCAGGAGGAGTATAACCAGTTTCGACAGTTGTTGAGCCTTCAGTCACACACTACCAGTCCACATGCCAATTCGGTTCGTTCAGGTACATTCGCTAGTCTTAACTCATCTTGGATTGTTGATACTGGGGCTACTCATCACATGACTGGGAATCAAGGTATATTGTCTAACCTACAAAATACCTCTCACCCTCCTGTTTGAATTGCTGATGGATCCTCATGCCCAGTTCGTGGTATCGGGTCCATTAGCAACTCGAAAGACCTTACACTTTCATCTGTATTGTTAGTACCCAAATTTCCTGATAACCTTTGTTCTGTAAGCCAACTCAACAAACAAAATAACTGTTGTGCAAAATTTTATCCCACTCACTGTGTTTTTCAGGAACTAGGGACGAACCGACTGATTGGCACCGGTATTGAATCAGGAGGCCTCTACCGTCTGTCTTTAATGTCACAACCTACCGCTAACATATGTGATTCCAGCATCAGGGAGGCTCACTGCCGGCTAGGCCATCCCTCTACAGCGGTTCCGAGGCAAATGAGACTGGATTTATCTGTTTCTTTTGAATTTCATTGTGAGTCATGTCAACTTGGTAAGCACACCAGGCGTTCTTATCCCCCAAAAGTGTCTAGTCGAGTCTGTAACCCGTTTGAACTTTTGCATTCTGATATTTGGGGACCTTCCCCATTTAAGACTCCACTGGGTTTTGAGTATTTTGTTACATTTATTGATGATTATTCACGTACCACTTGGGTTTATTTATTAAAATCTCGTAGTGAATTAAATTCAATATTTCAAGAATTCCGTTGTTATGTTCAAAATCAGTTTAACAAATCAATCAAAACCATCTGCACTGATAATGCAAAAGAATACATTTCTTCTGAGTTATCCACATATCTTAAAACTCATGGTATAATCCACGAGACCTCGTGCGCGTATACATCCCAGCAAAATGGCGTTGCTGAACGCAAGAACCGCCATTTGTTGGATCTTACTCGCACAATCATGATTGACTCTCATGTTCCTAATCGTTTTTGGGGAGATGCAGTTCTCACTGCAGCTTACTTGATTAACCGCATGCCTTCATCGGTTATTCATGGTAAGACCCCGTAATCTATCCTCTTCCCCCAGGCACTCCCTTTCCTCCCGCACCTAAAATTTTTGGGTTTGTAGCCTACGTTCATGATCATCGCCCGGGGACAACCAAACTTGACCCCCGGGCCATTCGTTGTGTTTTTCTTGGATACTCTCGCGTTCAGAAAGGGTATCGTTGTTACTGCCCCTCCCTTCGTCGTCACTTCACCAGTGCTGATGTCACTTTTCACGAGTCATGTCCTTACTTCCTTGAGTCTTCTGATTCTCTTGATTATTTGTTTCCTGATTCTAATCCTGACCCTGTTACACCCGAGTCCGTTACTGTTCCTATTATTCCTGTCCCTGTCTCCACTAGTCCATCGGAGCCCCCGGTCTCAGATTCAGTTCCTGCTTCATCTGGCCTACCGACAGAGAATCAACCATTGCAGTTCACATATGCCAGGCGACATAAACACATGACGACAACTCTTGATTCACAACTGGTCCATGACTCCGATACGTCTTCAGTTCCACATCCTAACAATACCACTGATACAATCTTACCTGATACTACCCCTTCTACACATGATCCACCTGCTTATGACCCACCTGGTGCCCCATATCCTGATATCCCCATCGCCTTCCGCAAAGAACCGAGACATCCCACCCGCTACCCTATTCAGAATTATGTTTCCTATACACATCTCTCACCTGAGTGTCATGCCTACACCACCACCATTGATTCTTACCCAATTCCCAAGAATGTGATGACAGCCCTAGCTCATCCAGGATGGAGAAAGGCTATGGAAGAGGAGATTGGGGCCCTTCGTGCCAATCATACGTGGGATCTTCAGCCGCTTCCACCTGGGAAGCGTCTTGTTGGTTGTCGGTGGTTATTTACAGTTAAACCAAACCCTGATGGACTGGCACCTCGATTGAAGGCCCGTTTAGTTGCTAAGGGTTATTCTCAGGCATATGGCATTGATTATGATGAGACTTTCTCTCCGGTTGCCAAAATGCCATCCGTCCGCATTTCCATTGCTCTTGCTGCCATTAATCATTGGCCGTTCCATCAACTTGATGTCAAGAACGCCTTTCTTCATGGTGTTCTTGAGGAGGAGGTATATATGGAGCAGCCACCTGGGTATATTGTCAAGGAGGAGGCCTCGAAAGTATGCAGATTACGTCGTTCATTGTATGGCCTTAAGCAGTCTCCCAGAGCATGGTTTGGCTGGTTTTCTAATGTTATGGCTGAATTTTGGATGACTCGTATTGCATATGACCATTCTGTATTTTTTAGACATCATCAGGGTCGGAGGATCATTCTGGTGGTTTATGTGGATGACATAATCATTACAGGAGATGACGAGGTTGGAATCACCAATCTTAAACAGTTTCTTCAGTCTCAGTTTCAGATTAAAGACCTTGGTCGTTGTTAGGGTTAACCGCGCACAAACAATCAAACAGAAGAACAGTAAACAATAAAGAACACGAGAGATTTATAGAGGTTCGGTTGCTGTGTGCAACCTACGTCCTCTTGGGGCAACTAGGGTTTCTTTTTATTGAGTGATAATGATTACAAGTACAAGAGAGATATATATAAACAATAATTAGGGTTTCACCCTTTAGTTAACATTCTAACTAAACTGGGCCTAATTAGAACTTGGGCCGGCCGAGCCCAACTGTTCTAAATTAATCCACCCCGAAGCCTACACCCAACAGTCGTCTCAGATACTTTCTTGGCATTGAGGTATCACGTTCACCACAAGGAATCCTTCTATCTCAACGGAAGTATGTTCTTGAAATGCTGTCTGAAAGTGGATTACTGGGGTGTAAACCAACAGACAGTCCGATGCTTCCTACAGGAAAGCTTCTTCCAGAAGATGGAAGTCCGATGAAGGATCCAGAACAATACAGACGGTTAGTAGGAAAACTTAACTACTTGACAGTTACTCGTCCAGATATCTCCTTTGCTGTTAGTGTCTTAAGTCAGTTTATGGCCTCCCCATATACCGGACACTGGGATGCAGCTCTTCGTGTTCTTCGATATCTTAAGAACGCACCAGGATTAGGGATCTTGTATTCTGATCAGGGTCACTGCCGGGTGGGTGCGTTTACTGAAGAAGGAGATGGACGAATATCTGGTTTCTCAGATGCTGATTGGGCAGGCTGCCCTATTTCACGACGATCTACAACTGGATATTGTGTATTTGTTAGAGGAAACCTGGTATCGTGGAAGAGTAAGAAGCAACACACTGTATCTAGGTCAAGTGCTGAATCAGAGTATAGAGCAATGGCAGATGTTACATCAGAGATGATTTGGGTTCGTCGTGTACTCAGAGAACTTGGGGTTGTTTCTAATGACTTGATGAGGTTATATTGTGATAGTCAATCGGCTATACACATAGCCAAGAATCAGGTATTTCATGAGAGGATTAAACACATTGAAGTTGATTGCCACCTTATCAGAGATCGTGTGACGGGCACTCAAGTTGATCCTCCATCCATTCAACCAATTCATGTCAAGACTGAATTTCAACTAGCAGACATCTTTACAAAACCTCTTCGGAAAACTCAAATTGACTTTATATGTAACAAGTTGGGCATGATAAACATCTATGCTCCAACTTGAGGAGGAGTGTTAATTATGTATTAATGTTAGCCCATTTTATAATAACTGTTAAGGCCCATGGGCCTTAGATTAGGGTTTCCCCCCCTCTATATGTAGAGGAGTTTATTGTCATTGTAAATTAATTAAGTTAAAGTAATATTCAGTTCGATTAACAATTATTTTAACAATGTAACATAAATAGGAATATGCTTTATATTCTTACATTGACTTAATTTTGTCACCCAATGTTGACTTATCTAACTCAATTTAAACAGTTCTTAAGAAAACCAAATTGTTATAAACTGTGAAATCAACTGTTTCGTGTTAGTTACTCATGGGTATATATGCAATATTTTTGTCTTTGCAGGGGATATATTGAAGCAATTAGAGAGATTGAGCACCAATCCATTAAAAGAAGTTTTGATGATATTATTTCAGCATGTGGCAGGTTTTACTCTTCTACATGTTAATGTGATTAATCTTCTATTTTAAAGCATGATTTTGAGTGTTTACTTACCAATCTAACACACTTAAATCTTAGTGGTGGTACGGTTGCTGGTTTGTCCATTGCTTCATGGCTAAGTGAGCTTAAAGCAAAAGTAAAATTTTCATACACTTTTCTGATCTGATTTCTTTAGTTAGTAAATCAAAACTATAAATTTAACATATTAATTTTAGGTTACTGCATTCTGTGTATGTGACGACCCCGACTACTTTTATGATTATGTCCAAGGTCTACTTGATGGACTTGAAGCTGGAGTCAAGTCACGTGATATAGTCACAATCGAAAATGTAAGAACATAAATTACTACTAATTTCATAAGCATTTTCCTTTCATAGTTTTTGTTACTTGATGGACCCCGACTACTTTTATGATAAGTTTATTTTGTAATATATAATTAGAGTGACAAATAAAATTGTTAGAAAGATCTTTTGATTCTATTCGTATAATCCAATTCAAATCCCAAATCAACCAATTTATCAGTAAATGGGTCTAAATTGCCACCTCTGCTTTCTTCCACCCAATATAGTAATTCAACTCTGAATAAAGTAAGTTATGGGGTGTTATTCATTGAAATAGGCTCTACAACTATATTAATTTATTTGACTCGTTTGAGATAAAACACAACTTAAAGCAACGTTAATAAGTAAATAGGTTGAAATTAACACCACTAAATTTCGAAAGTGTGAAATATATGCTTTAACAGGCCAAAGGGCTAGGGTATGCCATGAGTACTGTTGAGGAGCTGAAATTTGTCAAGGAAATTGCTGAAACAACGGGTGTGATCCTGGACCCTGTTTACAGGTATGTGCTTTTCTGTACGTTTATTACATTTTTATTTCATACAAGTTTCCATTATATAAATATATATCATTCACAATCATAGCATCTTTCATCCAGATTTATTCTAATTGACTAACATAAATAGTAAATTTGGAGCAAGAACAATTTATCGATCTTAATGCAACAGTTCTTGATTATTTACGTTGGGATAATTTGGTTTTTAAGATGACGTAATTAATATGATATTGAGTATAAAAATTGTAGTTGACGGATCTTTTTGTTCAACAAAGCAATCAAAAAGGTGTAGAAGTACAGTGAGATTGCATTACCTTAATATTTATATTCTAAAGTAATAAGACATACATGTTTATAGGTTTTCAATTCGGTGTCTTTGCCATTATTTTGTTCAAAGTAACTTCTTGGCATTCTTAGGAGTGTTTGATTTGCAGTTTCGAACTAATTATCTAATTATTGCAGCTTGAATTTGTAATAACAATTTTGAATATTTGGACTAACATACTCTGTTTCTCAATACATGATAATTTATGGGTCAAGTTAAAGGTTTTTACTAGTTGGACATAAACCACTTTGTCTAAATGGACACAGAGTGATAGGAGTAAGCCCGAACAACGTCAATTCAAACACAACGATCAAAAGAACCGATAGATCTAAAGCTCGTTTCGGATACAGATTCACCACCGAAACAAACAATAGGGCTGCAATGTCAACCGAAGATACAGATACACCACTCCGGTTAAGCAATCGTATCTAAGAACACCATCCAACTTGCCAATGTTGAACTAGCATAGACAAACATAGACCATCAGTTCTTTTGATCGTTGTGGTTAGCATAGATAAATATAGACCATCAGTTCTTTTGATCATTGTTTAGTTAGTGGTCTATAGTGGTTAGCATTGGCAAGTTGGATGGTGTTCTTAGACACAATTGCTTAACCAGAGTGGTGTGTATCGCAGCCCTATCGTTTGTTTCGGTGGTGAATCTGTATCCAAAACGAGCTTTAGATCCATCAGTTCTTTTGATCGTTGTGTTTGAACCGGTGTTGTTCGGGCTTACTCCTATCACTTAGGTTTAATCATAAGTTTCATAACTACATCAAAAGTACCCCATTTAAGACAACTGATTGTCTGAATCTGATTATTTAATACAAGTATAACACTCTCAAAACGCACATCCAAACATCCTCTTACAGACAAGAATATCCTCCATTTACTTATACCTTAATTTTCAGTTTTTATTTTTATTTTTATTATTTTTTTTGTAGTGGAAAGGCGGCTTACGGGATGATGAAAGACATGGCACAAAATCCGACCAAGTGGGAAGGAAGAAAGATCCTCTTTATACACACCGGAGGCCTCCTAGGTTTGTTTGACAAGAACGATGAAATGGCCTCGTTGGTCGGGAAATGGCGTAGAATGGAACTCGATGAGTCGATCCCTCGAGTCGATGGTACTGGGAAATGTTCTAAAATTTCTGGGAATAATTTCTGCTTCCAGGTGGTGTGAAAATGTAAAATTTCAGCAATGAGTGTACCAAATAATATGGGAGATGAATGTGTTCTAGTTGTTGATTAGAAACTGTAATGAATATATAAATGTTTTACATGACAATAATTGCAAGTGGATATTAGTAGTTTAGTTTTGTTTCCACCTGCCATGAAATAAGACATCTTGTATTTTTTTTACTGACTCTGTTTTTATATAAAGTTTCGTTATCAATAGGTCCGTCACAATCCGTGGGTTTGCGACTAGTTTTGTTTTTTTAATATAAAATGTTTTTTTATATGTACGCACACCCTCTAAATTGTTCTATGGTTGAAAAGTTACCGTTGGAATACTCATAAATCAAATTGTGATCAGTTATAGTCATTCCTCAACGATGACGTGTGTCTATATCGTCATGAGCAACTCAAAGGGTGATTCACGAGGCCTCGTGCCTCAGTTACGCGTGTTGTCATGCAAGAAACACGAGGTCATGCAAGAAACCAAATAACCGTTCTTGTTTACAGGGCAACATGGCATAATGCGACAAACTAAGATGTCACACATATGTACTAGACAATGTGTTCATTTCTTCATGTGTTATAATCATATTATGTTGTGATGATAATTAAACACAAAGGCTAACAAGATGTAATAGGCGATAATAGTTTCTCAATTAATTTGGTTATGTTGATATTATTTTTTATTATATTAAAAAACCACTAACTGATTATATTTTAAATACATAAAAAGATTACCAAAGAAAATATGACATCCATATATTTATAAAAAAAACTAAACAAAAATATCTCATTTTTGTGCAAGATTTGAGGGTGACTGAATGTCTGAATCACAAAGATGAACATGATCATAAGAACCTGAGCATGATCCACTGAAATTGTCAAAATTTAGGGTTTTTAGCAATAAATTCCACTCAATTCTCCATATTTACATTTAAATCAAACACCACCATGTCAATAACACAAATCCAAAAAAAATTTAATTAGATCATAGTTTAGTTTATTCATCTAAATAGATGTCTCTTCTTTCAGATCTCATCAATCTCAATGTCAATGGCACTGATAAGATCATTGCAGAATACATATGGTTGGATTATTTACAGTTGTGCATGTTCCTTTTTATTTTTACTGATTTTCAAGATTATTTCAAGATTATTTTCAAGATTTTAGAGTTTATTTGTTAATGTGTTCTTGATAACACTGGATTAGTCTCTGTAAACATACCAATATTGCTTTGTTGATGTATGTTGTATTGATTATGAACTTGTGATTAATCAACAGGATTGGTGGATCTGGTATGGACCTAAGAAGCAAAGCCAGGGTAAAAAAGTTTTTAACTTTCTAATTCTTTTATGTGTTGTTTACTTATTTTTTGGTTTTGGAGGTTATGATAGGTTGGTTTTTGTCGCAAATAGATCGTCTTTTTTATCATATTTGAAGACGCAGGGTCGGGACCACGGGTCAAGGGACCCTTCGATCACCGTAGTTCATTGGGTATTTTTATAAAATCTATTTTTTAACAAAATGATGCGATTGCCCTCTAGCTGTAGTCGATAAGAAAAAGAACATTCTATTTATCCTGAGTCATTATAAAGGAGAAAGATGGAAACTACTATATGTTTATAAATTTGATAACAAACCTTTTTTAACAATTCATTTTGTTATTTCAGTTATCTATACAGATAATTGTTATCACGAACCATTGGCTTCTCGATTAATTAGCATTTTGGTGATTTGTTAATGATACATGATTAGATCTTAATAGAGGTTGTTGCATTACATTGTTAATATATAAAATAAGCTCATTTTACTAATTATATTTATGATTTTACCGTTAGACCCTTTCTGGTGCTATTAATGATCCTTCTAAGCTACCAACATGGAATTATGATGGATCAAGTACCAATCAAGCCCTTGGAGAGGACAGTGAAGTCATTATATAGTATGTTACCTCTATCCCATGAATGTTTAGCTTCTTATTTGATCTATAGTGATGCATATGCATGAATCATTTCATTTCAGAATCAATAATATGTTCACATCAGCGAGAACAACATAATATACTTGTACATAGTGTAGAAATATGATAAGAAGTTGCGAAAGAGAAACATATGGTGGATTGTGTTTCTCATAATTCTCAAAGTTTTGAAATAACGTCTCTGTATGTATATATGTGTATGTGTATGTGTGCACGCGTATGTGCGTGTTTATGTTTTCACATGTGTATGTGTGTAATTATTTGTATGTATCTTGTTTCAACTAACAAATTGTAATGTTACCCAATGTTGCCCCTAGTCCTCAAGCAATATATAAAGATCCATTCAGAAGAGGCAACAACATTCTTGTAAGTTCATAGTTAATCAAGAGATGTATATGATTATTTAAGTGTTTGAAACATGATCAAAATTATTTAAAGATCGAATGATAATATATTTGAAGGTGATGTGTGATTCATACACACCAAAAGGAGAACCGATCCCTACTAATACGCGTCACAATGTGTTAAAATAGGTACATCTCTATCCTATTTGTTTTCTATGATTATTAGTTTCTAATAATTTTTTTTTATATTTGTATGGTTTATTGTGGCTGCTGGGCTTGGTGTTGAGTTGCTGCTTATGTGGGCTGTTGCTGCTTATGTGGGCTCGTTGCTGCTGATCCAGTCATGGGCTTAAGGTTTGCTCTTGGGCTGCTTGTTTGTGTGTCCGGCCTGTTGGCCTATATAGGGGAGAGAGTGTGTGAGATTGAGATAAAAGAAAAAATATCTCAAATCTCACACACACGCTTCGTCTTCTCTCGTATATTCTCTAGGGTTTCATTGATTCAATGAACCGCTGTTGATTAGTCTATTGATCTTGCTGTTCTAGGCTATTTCTCTGTATAGTCATTCAGATTATCATGTTGATGATCTGAGTTTGGTTTTGTTCTTGGTTTATGGTGTAGAGACTCGTTCTTGTGTTAATCGTATGGTTTGTTGTTTTCTAGTGTTGTTTGCTCTGTTGATCTTATCTCATCGCCAAGTATACCAGTCTTTTGACATGGTATCAGAGCCTTGAGCTCTTATACGATTATACTATCTCTGGTGCTTTCCGCTGCTCATCTGAAACTAGGGTTTCTGATCAAATCAGTCGGGATATCTGCTGTTGCGCTGGTTGTTCTCACAACATCAAGAATCTAGGGTTAAAAATAAACCCTAGATCCAATAACTGAAGGCGACGTTCTAGGGGTCGTAAAAACCCTAGAAATTACACTGTCCGAACCCCCAATCAAAGGGTTCAGACTCTTTACTGTCAAGAAAAATCCTCGCTGTGAGATCGTTCCCTTTCTCTCTCTTATTTTTGTGATTCTTTGTCGTGTGTGTGTATTATTGTTGATCACCAATTGACTGGACTTACTGATTAACTCCCTGA
Organism: Flaveria linearis; assembly: GCA_024085815.1. Classification (NCBI taxonomy): domain Eukaryota; kingdom Viridiplantae; phylum Streptophyta; class Magnoliopsida; order Asterales; family Asteraceae; genus Flaveria; species Flaveria linearis. The sequence goes on along the minus strand of CM044002.1, from coordinate 100,323,744 downwards.
TTAAGACTTGTCGAACCACTAGAACTGGTAAGAATCTGGACACTGATCAGGCTTCGTTAATCAGTTGAAATTCGTCTGAATCTTGGTGATCATCTCTGTCTGCTTGTTACCTCTTATTGTCTATTTGTTTGTTTTGTGATTGTTTGGTGTGATGGGGTCTTCATCTGAGGATCCTAAGGGTTCGGGTGAATCTAGTGAGACCTTGGTCAGTAAATTGGACTCTAGTAACCCTCTATACTTGCATGCTAGTGATACAAGTAATCTAACAATTACTGGAATAAAACTAAAGGGTACTGAAAATTACACTGTCTGGTCTAAATCTATGAAACTTGCTCTTGAAGTTAAAAACAAGATAGGTTTTATTGATGGTACTCTAAAGAAACCAACTGATAATGAGGTTCTTGGGAGGCAATGGGATAGATGTAATGTTGTTGTTATAACATGGATCTTGAATTCTGTATCTGAAGAACTGTATATGGGACAAATATTTTCTGATTTAGCAAGTGATGTCTGGAAGGAACTGAAGGAAACTTATGATAAAATTGATGGGTCTGTTGTGTTTGGGATGTATCAAAAAATAAACTCATTAAGTCAAGAAGGTATGACTGTGTCTGAATATTACCATAAACTTAACACCCTATGGAAACAATTTGATCAAATACTTGCACTACCTTCATGTTCCTGTAAAGCATCAAAGGAATTTAATGACTTTAATCATCTTATTAAACTAATGCAGTTCCTTATGGGCCTTGATAATGCATATCAACCTGTAAGATCAAATCTGTTACTTAGAGATCCTCTTCCAACTGTTAAGGAAGCATTTTCCATTGTCTCTAGGGAAGAATCACATAAAAACTCTTCATCTGTTCCTAAAACTTCATCTGTTGGGTTTAATGCAAAAACAAATGCATCTTTTGATAAACCTAATTCCTCAATTGAAAACAAAAAGAAATTTACTAGAGGTCCTAATCCTAATCTGAAATGTTCCCACTGTAACAAGCTGGGACATGTGGTTGAGAAGTGTTATGAACTAGTGGGCTATCCACCTAGTTTCAGGAACAAAGGATCTCTACCTAACAGATCTTCAAACAATTCTAAAACTGATCTCACTTCCTCAAATGGTCCTAATTCTCTCACCCCTGATCAGATTTCTAGACTGCTTGGTCTCTAAATGAAAGAAGTTGTGATGACCAACAAACCACCAATATAGCAGGTAACTGTGTGGTTACAAATGCATCTTACTCTTGTGAAAAAAATGTGTTCACATTTAATTCAACTGGTAATATACTATCTGAACATTCTAAGTGGATAATTGATTCTGGTGCCAACCAACACATGGTTCAAACTGATAAATTTCTAACTAATCAAATTGATGTTTCTGAATATGGCATTAAAGTTACTCATCCAAATGGGTCTAGTGCTCATGTTACAAAAATAGGAAACATTAAACTCACTGATAAAGTCACTTTGTATGATGTTTTCTATGTTCCTGATTACTGCATAAATCTGATGTCTGTGTTTAAATTGGCTCGTGATAGCAAACTTAGGGTTGTCTTTGATGAAAATGTGTGTCATATTCAGGATTCTCACACAAAGAGCATCCTGGTGACTGGTAATCAACTTGATGGTCTGTACTTCTGTGGGAACTCTTCTATTAGTAACAAGGTGTGTTTTAATAACAATTTTAAGGCTGACCTATGGCATGCTAGACTCGGTCACCCATCCAACCAAGTCCTAAATGTGTTAAAACAAAGTCTAAACCTAAATCAGACTAATGATAGTGACCCTTGTGAAATCTGTCACAAAGCTAAACAACACAGGGAGCCCTTCCCTCTAAGTGACCACAAGACCACCACCCTTGGTGAAATCATTCACCTTGATGTTTGGGGTCCTTATAGAGTGCCTAGTAGAGAGGGCTTTCGGTATTTTTAACAGTTGTTGATGATTTCACTAGAGCTGTCTGGGTGTTTCTATTAAAACAAAAAAATGAAGTTTTTGAAAACATAGTCACCTTCATAAATCTGGTTAAAAATCAGTTCCAATCAAAAATCAAGGTCTTTAGAACAGACAATGGCACAGAGTTTGTTAACCATCAAGTTAGTGACCTTTTAGATAAACATGGCATTCTACATCAGACCACCTGTGCTTACACCCCTCAACAAAATGGGGTGGTTGAAAGAAAACACCGTCACCTATTAAATGTTGCTAGATCATTACTGTTTCAAGGAAATCTTCCTTTAAAATTCTGGAATGAATGCATTTTAACTGCTGCCTATCTTATTAACAGGACCCCGTCGTCTGTCCTAGATGGAAAGTCTCCATATGAACTAATTCATGGATTTAGGCCTTCCTTGAACCATCTTCGTGTGTTTGGATGTTTGTGTTTTCATACTGTTCTTAATAATTCAGATAAGTTTAGTAGTCATGCTGTTAAGTGCGTATTCCTAGGATATTCTTATACAAAAAAGGGATATAAATTGTGGGACTTAGAAAATAAACAAATTGTGTTTTCTAGAGATGTAAAATTCTATGAATCTGTGTTTTCATTTAAACAAGGTCATGAAAACAATCCTAATCACACTGAACAGCATGATTCTCTGAATCACTTAAATTTTTTGATTTTTTTGAAACTGAAACGTCTAATACTTATCATGGTGGTCAAGTCCCCGATGATGACAATAGAACCAATGAAACTCCTCTTCATGGGTCCTTGCAGCCTGGTAGTAGTGGCTCTAATGTCACTGACAGTGTAGTTGACAACCAACTGCCCAGTGACTTTGCTGCTCCCAATGGCAGGGCAAGGGATGAAGAAACCATTCCTGATACAGCTATTGCTGAAAATAATCATGGTTCTGAGGGGCAAGGTTCACAAAATATTGAACCTGTTGAATTACGAAGATCATCCAGGAACATTATTTTTCCAACAAAATTAAAAGATTATGTTCTCAATAGCAAAGCTAAGTATGGTCTTGAAAGGGTCCTAAACTATTCTAACCTTCCTTCTCAAAATTGGTGTTTTGTGTCAAACCTAAACAAGAATTTTGAGCCTAAAACATATAAAGAGGCTGAAAAGAATCCTGCATGGATTGATGCCATGAATAGTGAAATGGAAGCCTTATATCGAAATAACACCTGGGAACTAGTTGACCTGCCCAAGGGCAGAAAACCAATAGGCTGTAAATGGGTTTATAAGATTAAATATAAGTCTTCAGGTGAAATAGAGAGGTATAAGGCTCGCCTTGTTGCAAAAGGGTTTGCACAAAAAGAAGGGGTGGATTTCGATGAGACTTTTTCACCTGTTGTTAAAATGGTAACGGTTCGTTGTGTTCTTAGTTTGGCTGTTGAACATAACTGGTCATTATATCAACTTGACATTAATAATGCTTTCTTGTATGGTGAATTAAATGAGGAAGTATACATGCTTCCTCCTGAAGGTTTTCACTCTTTTAAAGACCCGAGGGTTTGCAAACTGCGTAAGTCCTTATATGGACTTAAACAAGCCCCTAGGATGTGGAACCAAAAATTGGTTGGGGTTTTAAAAGATTTTGGGTTTGTGCAAAGTAGGTGTGACCATTCCCTGTTTATTTTCTCGAATAATTCTGTCTTTGTTGTCCTCCTTGTTTATGTTGATGACATTGTATTAACTGGGAATTGCTCATCTTCTATCAATAAAGTAAAACAACTTCTTCAGTCTAAATTTTTGATAAAAGACTTGGGTTTGCTTCAGTACTTTCTTGGGATTGAGGTGATAAGATCTGATAAAGGTATTTGCCTCTCTCAAAGAAAATACTGCCTTGAGCTTTTATCTGAGTTTGGAATGACTGCTAGCAAACCTGTTAATACCCCTATTGAACCAAATTATGTGTTAACTGCCTTGTGTGACAAACATTCTGATCCTGTTGAAAATGTTACTGGTTATCAACAGTTAGTTGGTAAACTAATCTATTTGTCTCACACCCGGCCTGATATTGCATATGCTGTGCATTTCCTAAGTCGGTTCATGCACAACCCATTAATAGGGCATCTTCATATTGCTCTTCGATTGCTTCGGTATCTCAAGAGTGCCCCTGGACAAGGTCTTCTTCTGTCCAAAGGCACTTCTTTTGGTCTGACTGTCTATTCTGACAGTGACTGGGGTAAATGTTTAGAATCTCGCCGGTCCATCACAGCCTTTTGTATCTTTCTTGGGAGTTCGCTTGTGTCCTGGAAAAGTAAGAAACAGAGCACAATTGCTCGATCTTCAGCTGAGGCTGAATACCGGTCAATGTGTGCTGCTGTGTGTGAAGTAATGTGGCTTAAAAATCTTCTTAGTGAGTTGCAAGTGTCAATATCTTTGCCAATTCCTTTGCATTGTGACAATAGTGCTGCTATTTCCATAGCAGCTAATCCCGTGTTTCATGAGCGTACAAAACACTTTGAGATGGACTTGTTTTTCTTAAGGGAAAAAATTGCAGATGGGTTGATTCAAACTCATCCTATCAAATCTGAAATTCAAGTTGCTGATGTGTTTACTAAAGGTCTATCTGTGAAGTCTCATGAGTTCTTCTGTAGTCAGCTCCATCTTTTTGATCCTTTCACTGGATAGAGCTGAGGGGGGGGTGTTAAAATAGGTACATCTCTATCCTATTTGTTTTCTATGATTATTAGTTTCTAATAATTTTTTTTATTTGTATGGTTTATTGTGGCTGATGGGCTTGGTGTTGAGTTGCTGCTTATGTGGGCTGTTGCTGCTTATGTGGGCTCGTTGCTGCTGATCCAGTCATGGGCTTAAGGTTTGCTCTTGGGCTGCTTGTTTGTGTGTCCGGCCTGTTGGCCTATATAGGGGAGAGAGTGTGTGAGATTGAGATAAAAGAAAAATATCTCAAATCTCACACACACGCTTCGTCTTCTCTCGTATATTCTCTAGGGTTTTATTGATTCAATGAACCGCTGTTGATTAGTCTATTGATCTTGCTGTTCTAGGCTATTTCTCTGTATAGTCATTCAGATTATCATGTTGATGATCTGAGTTTGGTTTGTTCTTGGTTTATGGTGTAGAGACTCGTTCTTGTGTTAATCGTATGGTTTGTTGTTTTCTAGTGTTGTTTGCTCTGTTGATCTTATCTCATCGCCAAGTATACCAGTCTTTTGACACAATGCCTCAAAAATATTTAGCCACTCTAGTCTTGTTGCGGAAGAACCCTGGTATGTCATAACATATTCATGCTCATAAAAAAAATAGCTTCAAAAGTAATAGAAAATGTAGTTAATTGAGCGATAAAAACATAACATGATACGACTATTGTTGTAAGTCGAAAAACTGTTTGATTATAAAATGAAATAAAAAAGGTTTGACATAGAGCAAGAGTATACATTGCTACAACAAGACGTGAATTGGCCACTAGGGTGGCCAATCGGAGGGTACCCTCGACCTCAGGTATTTTTCTCAACCATTTTTAAACAATCGAAATATACACATTTATTTAATAATAATTCAACCATCTTTGTATTTGATTAGGGACCATATTATTGTGGTACGGGTGCTAATAAGGCGTTTGGTCGAGAAATTGTTAATGCACATTACAAAGCTTGTCTATATGCTGGTATTAATGTTAGTGGCGTCAACGGAGAAGTTATGCCTGGACAGGTATATTTATTTTAGGGGTATCTTTGTTAAATAGTAATAAAGTTTTAGAATTATTCTAATTAGGTCACTTATAAAGTTTTTTGTTTCAATCAGATCGCTTGTAAAATTTTTATCCTAATCAGTTCACTAAAGTTTCAGAATTGTTTTAATTTGATCATTTACAAGTTGCAAAAATTTTTAAAAAAATTGAAGTTTTGTAAAAAATTAACAGTATTTATAAAAAAGCTGAATTATTTTTAAAAAATGTGAATTATTTAAAAAAATTAAAAAAAATGAATGACCTGATTATAACACTCGTAAAACTTTAATGACCTGATTGGAACAAATAAAAGTATTAATGATCCAATTGGAACACTCTTAAAACTTTAGTGACCTAATTAGAACAAATAAAAATATGAGTGACCTAATTGAAACGCTGTTAAAACTTGCTTACTATTCTATGAAGTTTTCTCTTTATTTTATTTGTATTGTTGTATTTTATTTAACCTTAAAAGAATGTTGATTTGAATTACGAATGTATTTGCTTGTGACTAGTGGGAGTTTCAAGTTGGTCCATGTGTTGGCATCTCTGCTTGTGATCAAGTTTGGGTGGCTCGCTACATTTTAGAGGTATTGGTGAATTTTAAGTTATCAATGTCAATAGTCACACATTTTGTAACACCCCGGCCCGACAAGGGCTGACGTGTCACTGATACGGATATCAAATCAAAACGCATTCCCAATATTAAAAACGATTACAAGTTCAAATTCCAAAACCTAATTAAGATGTTCAATACATTAATTAAAGTAACAGATATTCTTGGTCTTCAATTCACTCTTCACTTGTTTCCCGGATTACCCTGCTGACCTGACGTGCATGAAAACAAAAGCACGCCTGAGCATAACGCTCAGTGAACGGAATAGCGGATAACAAAAATAAACAGACATGTTGATAAGCAAAGAATCGACGGATATCAAAAATAAACAGACATGGTGATAATCAAAGAATCGGCAGATATCAAAAATAAACAGACATGTGATAATCAAGGAATCGGCAAAATTCAAAAAATAAACAGACATGGTAATAATCAAGGAAACCGACAGATATAAAAAATAAACAGACATGTGATAATCAAGGAATCAGCAGATATCAAAAATAAACATACGTCATAAGACATATATCAGATAGAACATACCCCGAGCTAATAATCATATCATATAATAACTGAACAGGGGGAACACAGGTAGCGAGCCCGTGAACCAATGTGAAATGGAGTATGGGCAGACATACAAACCATTCACCAGAGTCCTGAATGGAATGGTGTGTAACCATCCATCAGGAAATAACAGAACTAGCCTAGGATCGATCCATACGCCTCTGAGGAAATAATAATATAACCAGACATAATTCCAGAGTCCTCTTTAGAGACGCCGTGATCTCAGCTCACCGCCACGGTTGGTGCCACGTTATCGATGCCGCAATAACGCGTCTTGGTCACCCCCAAGATAGGGAGAGCTCGGGTAACAAATTCAGAAATATATAGTAGTCAAGCTACTCATAACAAAATCAAAAGCAAATTATATATGTATGACAGGAATCAAAACTAGAAATGAACGGAAATCAAATACGAGACAGAAATCAGGAATCTGTACTGTAAAGTAACGGAACCAAAAGTAAATACTTATGATAACAAGGAAACAGAATCCATACAATAAGCAACAGAACAAAAGTGCATATTATGATAACAGAATCCGTACTTCAAAGTAACGGAAAATATTATTTATACTAAGATATAAAGAATCAGGAATCCGTACCTTATACACGAATGACAATAATCAGAAACAAGGTCTAGGCTCGGTTAACGTCGCGAGAACCTACGATAACGTAACGCAAATTATAGTTTGGATTTTCCTATTTTAAATTGGAAAAATTCCAGTTCTGCCCTTGTCTTTTCGCACTCGTTAAAAATACTAAACGACGTTTAAAAATTCTGAAAATCTCCAGTTTACTAGATTAGTGATTTCTAAACAACTTTCATTTAGAAAAGTTTCTGATTTGGATTACCGAAATATGAGAAAAACGTGGATCTTTACAGCTGCGCAGAACTGCTAGCTGTTACGAAAACGACTTTTTGGAGGTCTAAACGAATGAGTTTTTCTATGTTTTATATATCAACAGATTCGTTTTTCGACGAACTTCGTCATGGACATAAGGTTTAACTGATTTGGATCTGTTATGATCAAGTTATGGCCTTCGTAAGTTGGCTGTAAAATACGTATAAATCAAGGTATTTTGGTAAACCGTAAAATTATTTCTAGTTAAAATACGTCCGTTACGGGTCTGGAAATATTTTTATAAATAAGTATAAATCATGATTGACTTCTGAAAAATTTGGCTAATCATATTATTAATCCGTTTGTCATTTATAAAATCACATCCCAAAATATTCATAAAAACTAGTTAAACGTGTAACTTGTTTAAAATGCTCGGTAAGGTCTAAATCTTAATTTGGTCAAAATACTTATATTTCCAATAGCTAAAACAATATCAAAATGGATTCCTATCAAGTTTACTAAGTTAAGCAAGGAAACTATGTTTAAAACGTAAACCGAATTTAAACGGATACTTATGCGAACGGGCATCCTATGATCGAAGGTAATGAACTAGAGTTACTAATTAGGATATCTAAGTTTCAAGGAAAACGTAACGACTAACAACATCTTAATGATTCCCACTAATTAACGTTTATTTTTATAAAAATAAACTAATTATCACATTTGTTAATATTTATATATACGAATTGTTAAGATGTTTAAATAAATAAATTTTCAGAAAATAGTTAACTAACTTTTAAAATAAACAAGGTTTATAAAACTGATTTTTATAATTTTTAGAAATTTTATTTAATTTTTTTAAAGCCCAAAAAGGCTTAAAAAAATGGTTGTAGGTGCCCGGGTTCGAACCCGGGACCTCAAAGTTAACAAGGAAGCACAGAACCAGTAAACCAAAGGCCGTGGCCGCGTTATAACTCCCCTTTTAAATCTTAAAACCATTCTTAAACAAATCCCCCAATTCCTCAAGAACCCTAGAATCGAATCGATCAATTGAACATCGATTCGTAATTGTTAATGTAATTAAGCATAGGGCTTTTGTTCTTAGACTAGAATCGAGCATATAGGTGGGTTCAATTACCTGATTTAAAGCTCTAAGCGTGGTATTCTAACAGTTGCAGGCCGCGGCCACACTGAGACTCGATTGATATGCAAATGATGATATAAATCAAATTGAACTCGTGGAAAGCTTCGAATATGGTTCTTGATGCAAAGCCCCTTGTAAATTTCGGTTTAAACTACTCGAAAGGTGGTCCTTGATTTAGTTGCAGGTTCGCGACAGTGAGGGTGATCGAACAAGATGAATTGGTGAATTGCAAGTGTAATTTAGATTGTTAATAGCTTAGAAACAGATATATGATCGTTTAGATAAAGTTAATTGAATTATTATATACGTCTAGTGCGATTTGAAACGTGGATGGTCGGCCGAAAGAAAAAGAAAAAGAAATCGGTATAGATCGCACTCAAATCGAATCAATTTTTGTGGGGTATTGTTCGGATCTTGCAGGGGAAACTGTCGGAAACAAATGATTGGATTAAATCGATTAAATTGGTTGTTTGGGGGTCGCGGAGCCACGGTGAGGGTGGCCGGAATTTGGCCGGCGATCGGAAGATGAAACAGAATGGTTTTTGACCATTTTACACAAATGGTCCCTGTGGTTTATGTTTCTTTCATTTGGGACCCAAACTTATTAATTTAAGTTTCAAAAATGGCACAAATGCCCCCTAAACTTATTTAACCAAAATTTTTAATTATTTCCAAGTTTAACAAATTTAATAAATTATTATTATTATTATCATTATTATTATTATTATTACTATTATTTATTACGGGTATTATAATTCTACCCCCCTTAAAATAATTTCATCCACGAAATTGCTAGGTATAGATCGTAACAAGATATGACATAACGAACACGGAGTAGTAGGAATCAACAGTGAACGAAATCCCTCATAACTATTCAATAGCTGAAACAGAATCGATTCGAAAGACGAAATCTTATAGGAGATAACTAATATGATGTTCAAGAAGCAGATAACTGATAACTTCATAACTGATATCAAAAACATATAAAAGATAATAATTAAGAGGTAAATAAATACGGGTATTGAGAACGGATTTCATCTTCTATCTCCCATGTAGCTTCACGTTCGGAATGGTTTTTCCATAATACCTTAACAAAAGGTATAGTTTTCTTACGCATAATGCGTTCTTGTCGGTCAAGTATGGCCTCGGGTTCCTCTTCGAACGATAAGTCTTCACGAATCAAATGAAGCGGATAATTTACAACGTGAAGAGGATGATAATTGTACCCCCTTAAAAGAGATACATGAAAAACGTTATGCATATATGACCGCTGAGGTGGTAATGCTAAACGATACGAGACCTCACCAACTCTTTCTAGGATTTCAAATGGTCCGATAAACCGTGGACTAAGTTTCCTTTTAAGACCAAAACGTATATCCTCAAAAGTCTGTATGGTTCCTTTCACTTTGATTTATATGACCTTTATTTCCATAATTTAACTATTCTTACTTTCTAGTTATAGCTATTTCCTAATTCTGATTATTTCTAACTTGTCCTGGGGTCCTAGGGCACACTTATGGTAATGGTCGGAACTCCAACCTTCTTAATGTCCCCGTTTAACACATGTTAACTTAATCATATCAATCAACATAGCTAGGTTCACAACATTGGCATTAAAACAAATCATCTAAACCATCAGAAAGGCTTATTCTACTACTTACTAGATTTTTTCAGTGTCCTTCTTAATTATATTTGGTCTAATGTTATAAGGTATAACATCAGTTTTATCAATTCATGGAGTTTGTCAGTATAAATAGCACGACTTAACCCTACCATTGCATGATTTTAGAATTACAATTCTAACTTTTGCATTTCATTCCTTAGGTAATAGTAACCCTATTTATAAACATCACCGGTATACTAAGAATGTGCTTAAACCGGTTACACGACATCCTAATTTTTCTTAGCATCATCCCAAAGAATAACGTAATGTATGTATAGAGAGTATCATCACCCTTCTATATTTCCTGTAGTCCACTTTCATTCTAAGCATTCAATCAGTCCCTCAGTTACTGAAATGCTAAGTGAAGGAATGTCTCTTAAAAGATAAAATTAGTATCATGATTGGAAATACCATGAAGGCTTTAAGTAGGACAGGACTTAAGTAATAGTAAATAAACTACAAGCACATAAGTACAATATGTCTAATGATAGCTGCCTATCTTTCATGCTTTCAGAATTTCAGGTATAACCATGTCAGGTCAAGTACTAGGGAAACAAGTCTCTCTTTAAGTTAGGACAAGTGTAGCTTAGATTACCAAATGGAACACGTCAAGGTAATTTGACTCATTTGCCTTATAGACTTGTGTATTGACCACAGTAACTTCACGTTCTATAACAGCAGCAATCTTACGGCCAGAGTTTCTAGGCCGTGAACAGTTTTGACAAGAAGCCATTCTGAGAGATCATTAAGAATTTTCATGGAAATTGGGTAATATGAGCTATTCAACATGAAAACGACAATCGAGAATTTGGCATAATAGCAATGAGATGTTCCAGGTGTAATCGTTTGATTCGTAAATCAAAGCGAGTACATTGACTAATCAAAGTATTGGGTCAATCACAACTTTGTTGAAGACATGCGTACCTATAAGCAGATACTCATCCCGAGAGTTCCCAGGTAAGGTAAACAGGTCCATCGGTTGATTTGGATTTATACGAATACCTTGCCTAGACAGAACACCTCGAGATAGGCATCACACTCTTCCAGCATTACATGTTTCAAGTTGTAAGACACAGACTTTGGCTAATTTGAAAACCACGAATAACGGTTCAAAGCTCATTTTGAAAACCACTAGGCACGATGATAAGTGTAGATCCACACGTCGTCGATAAATACAATGACGAACTTATCGAGAAACTTGCGAAAGACTCGGTTCATTAGGTCCATGAATACGGCCGGGGCATTAGTTAACCCGAACGGCATAACCAGGAATTCATAGTGACCATATTGCGTACGAAAAAGCTGATTTCGGGACGTCAGAATCTTTAATCTTCAACTGATGATACCCTGACATCAAATCAGTTTTAGAAAAACATTTCACTCCCTGAAGCTGATCAAATAAATCATCGATACGAGGTAGAGGGAAACGATTTCGAATAATGATCTTATTTAATTCCCAGTAGTCAATGCAAAGCCTCATAGTCCCATCTTTCTTCTTTACAAACAAAGCTAGTGCACCCCAAGGTGAGACACTTGGTCTAATAAATCCTAGATCTAATAACTCCTGTAGCTGCTCCTTTAGTTCCTTGAGTTCAAGTGGTGCCATACGATATGGAGCCTTGGAAATCGGCTCAGCACCGGGAATAAGATCAATAGTGAATTCCACCTCGCGGTCTGGTGGAAGTCCAGGTAACTCCTTAGGAAAAACAACGGGAAAATCACAAACAATCGGATAATCAGATATGTTCGGCTTTTCAGAGGATGTAGCTTTCACTGAAGCTAGGAAGCCCACGCAACCGTGCGATAAGAGTTTCTGAGCCTTAAACGCAGAGATGATTTTCAACGATTTCCGAGGCTGAGTCCCTTGATAAACGAGTTCAGGGTATTGAGGATTCCCAAATAAAACACGACGAGTCTGGCATTCAATAGTAACGTGATGTCGAGTTAACCAGTCCATACCAAGTATGACATCAAAGTCACTCATTTGCATATGAAACAAATCAGCTTTACGAATAATAGACTCGATTCTGATCGGACAATCTCTATAGACATGCGAGACGATAGTCGAATCTCCTAATGGAGTAGTAATAGCCAAAACGTGCTCTAAAGCAGTCGGTGCAGTCATTAAGTACTTAGCAAACAAAAGAGATACGACAGACTACGTAGCGCCCATATCAAATAAGACATAAATATCCCGCTTCCCCATGCAAAGGGTACCGGAGATCATACCTAGGGCATTTACTATCAGTATCGGATAAGACATATATATGTATATAATACGTCCTTAACACCAAGTACCTCAAACAATTTCTCAATATGATTGATCCAATTTTGCACCTCGACCGGATCACTAGAAGTACTGAAAGACTTAAGACTTTGCTTCTGAAAACGTTCCAACCAGACATGAATACCATCACGGGGTGGTGGTGTATTATCACGGAAGGTGCTCCTGTGTTGTTCCTGCCAGAAGGTGGCTCTGAGTTATTTCCACCGGGTGGAGATCCTGTGTTGTTTCCTTCCGAATTCGCCTGTTGCATCTGCTGGATGACTGTTTGAGCAGTCTGAGTCATCAGATTAGGGAGCATCCCCGAAATAACAGTGTCGACAACATTAGCGACCAGTGCTTCCAAGTTTGCATTAGACGAGGGGCCATTCGAGTTATTGCGGTTGTTCACACGTCTCTTAGGAGCCATCGGAAATGAAGATATACGTGTGAACACTAGAATTTAGATTGGGAACAAAAATTAGATCCTAACCCAACGTCTACCATTACCTCACAAGTTTATTTTAATGTTTAAGTTTTCTACAGGAAAGAGCCTTTGCTCTGATACCACAACTGTAACACCCCGGCCCGACAAGGGCTGACGTGTCACTAATACGGATATCAAATCAAAACGCATTCCCAATATTAAAAACAATTACAAGTTCAAATTCCAAAACCTAATTAAGATGTTCAATACATTAATTAAAGTAACAGATATTCTTGGTCTTCAATTCACTCTTCACTTGTTTCCCGGATTACCCTGCTGACCTGACGTGCATGAAAACAAAAGCACGCCTGAGCATAACGCTCAGTGAACGGAATAGCGGATAACAAAAATAAACAGACATGTTGATAAGCAAAGAATCGACGGATATCAAAAATAAACAGACATGGTGATAATCAAAGAATCGGCAGATATCAAAAATAAACAGACATGTGATAATCAAGGAATCGGCAAAATTCAAAAAAATAAACAGACATGGTAATAATCAAGGAAACCGACAGATATCAAAAATAAACAGACATGTGATAATCAAGGAATCAGCAGATATCAAAAATAAACATACGTCATAAGACATATATCAGATAGAACATACCCCGAGCTAATAATCATATCATATAATAACTGAACAGGGGGAACACAGGTAGCGAGCCCGTGAACCAATGTGAAATGGAGTATGGGCAGACATACAAACCATTCACCAGAGTCCTGAATGGAATGGTGTGTAACCATCCATCAGGAAATAACAGAACTAGCCTAGGATCGATCCATACGCCTCTGAGGAAATAATAATATAACCAGACATAATTTCAGAGTCCTCTTTAGAGACGCCGTGATCTCAGCTCACCGCCACGGTTGGTGCCACGTTATCGATGCCGCAATAACGCGTCTTGGTCACCCCCAAGATAGGGAGAGCTCGGGTAACAAATTCAGAAAATATAGTAGTCAAGCTACTCATAACAAAATCAAAAGCAAATTATATATGTATGACAGGAATCAAAACTAGAAATGAACGGAAATCAAATACGAGACAGAAATCAGGAATCTGTACTGCAAAGTAACGGAACCAAAAGTAAATACTTATGATAACAAGGAAACAGAATCCATACAATAAGCAACAGAACAAAAGTGCATATTATGATAACAGAATCCGTACTTCAAAGTAACGGAAAATATTATTTATACTAAGATATAAAGAATCAGGAATCCGTACCTTATACACGAATGACAATAATCAGAAACAAGGTCTAGGCTCGGTTAACGTCGCGAGAACCTACGATAACGTAACGCAAATTATAGTTTGGATTTTCCTATTTTAAATTGGAAAAATTCCAGTTCTGCCCTTGTCTTTTCGCACTCGTTAAAAATACTAAACGACGTTTAAAAATTCTGAAAATCTCCAGTTTACTAGATTAGTGATTTCTAAACAACTTTCATTTAGAAAAGTTTCTGATTTGGATTACCGAAATATGAGAAAAACGTGGATCTTTACAGCTGCGCAGAACTGCTAGCTGTTACGAAAACGACTTTTTGGAGGTCTAAACGAATGAGTTTTTCTATGTTTTATATATCAACAGATTCGTTTTTCGACGAACTTCGTCATGGACATAAGGTTTAACTGATTTGGATCTGTTATGATCAAGTTATGGCCTTCGTAAGTTGGCTGTAAAATACGTATAAATCAAGGTATTTTGGTAAACCGTAAAATTATTTCTAGTTAAAATACGTCCGTTACGGGTCTGGAAATATTTTTATAAATAAGTATAAATCATGATTGACTTCTGAAAAATTTGGCTAATCATATTATTAATCCGTTTGTCATTTATAAAATCACATCCCAAAATATTCATAAAAACTAGTTAAACGTGTAACTTGTTTAAAATGCTCGGTTAAGGTCTAAATCTTAATTTGGTCAAAATACTTATATTTCCAATAGCTAAAACAATATCAAAATGGATTCCTATCAAGTTTACTAAGTTAAGCAAGGAAACTATGTTTAAAACGTAAACCGAATTTAAACGGATACTTATGCGAACGGGCATCCTATGATCGAAGGTAATGAACTAGAGTTACTAATTAGGATATCTAAGTTTCAAGGAAAACGTAACGACTAACAACATCTTAATGATTCCCACTAATTAACGTTTATTTTTATAAAAATAAACTAATTATCACATTTGTTAATATTTATATATACGAATTGTTAAGATGTTTAAATAAATAAATTTTCAGAAAATAGTTAACTAACTTTTAAAATAAACAAGGTTTATAAAACTGATTTTTATAATTTTTAGAAATTTTATTTAATTTTTTAAAGCCCAAAAGGCTTAAAAAAAATGGTTGTAGGTGCCCGGGTTCGAACCCGGGACCTCAAAGTTAACAAGGAAGCACAGAACCAGTAAACCAAAGGCCGTGACCGCGTTATAACTCCCTTTTAAATCTTAAAACCATTCTTAAACAAATCCCCCAATTCCTCAAGAACCCTAGAATCGAATCGATCAATTGAACATCGATTCGTAATTGTTAATGTAATTAAGCATAGGGCTTTTGTTCTTAGACTAGAATCGAGCATATAGGTGGGTTCAATTACCTGATTTGAAGCTCTAAGCGTGGTATTCTAACAGTTGCAGGCCGCGGCCACACTGAGACTCGATTGATATGCAAATGATGATATAAATCAAATTGAACTCGTGGAAAGCTTCGAATATGGTTCTTGATGCAAAGCCCCTTGTAAATTTCGGTTTAAACTACTCGAAAGGTGGTCCTTGATTTAGTTGCAGGTTCACGACAGTGAGGGTGATCGAACAAGATGAATTGGTGAATTGCAAGTGTAATTTAGATTGTTAATAGCTTAGAAACAGATATATGATCGTTTAGATAAAGTTAATTGAATTATTATATACGTCTAGTGCGATTTGAAACGTGGATGGTCGGCCGAAAGAAAAAGAAAAAGAAATCGGTATAGATCGCACTCAAATCGAATCAATTTTTGTGGGGTATTGTTCGGATCTTGCAGGGGAAACTGTCGGGAACAAATGATTGGGATTAAATCGATTAAATTGGTTGTTTGGGGGTCGCCGGAGCCACGGTGAGGGTGGCCGGAATTTGGCCGGCGATCGGAAGATGAAACAGAATGGTTTTTGACCATTTTACACAAATGGTCCCTGTGGTTTATGTTTCTTTCATTTGGGACCCAAACTTATTAATTTAAGTTTCAAAAATGGCACAAATGCCCCCTAAACTTATTTAACCAAAATTTTTAATTATTTCCAAGTTTAACAAATTTAATAAATTATTATTATTATCATTATTATTATTATTATTACTATTATTATTACGGGTATTATACATTTTCTAGTATTTATACAAATTTTCATCAAACAAAGAAAAATCAAGTTATTTTGATGTTAAAATGGCTAGTTGTCGTCAAAATTTTAAAACTTATATTTATAAAATTGGTCTTAAATTACAAAGATGCCCCAACGTTTGAGAAAATAAAATAGATACATCAAAAAGATTGATACCCAAAAGATAATTATTCTAGTGAACACTTATGAATAAATATATCTAGAAATAAGTAAAAGACTATACATACAACATTGACATATTATTCACACACCATGTGGTAAACAACTGTTTAAAATATAAAACCATGTAAACCACTCGTTTAATTGGCTAAAACGGTCGTTAAAAAGGTTGAACACATGCAAAAACACTCGTTCAGATCGCTTACACATCCTTTTAAATTTAAATTTTAATCCTTAACTCTTTTATTTTAAAGTATGACTTCCTTAAATAGATATTCAATATTTATATATAAAGTTACCCTAATTTCCCATCAAACTAGTCACCATTTTTTATTATACAAAAGTAAATAAATAGCTAGTGTCATTTCACCAAATTTACCGTATTAAGTCAATAATAAGAGATATTCATCCTATATCGTCACCGGATTCACAGAGGATAACAGAAATGGCCGGAGTTATTCTTTCTTTCGACCCAAAACCGGTTCACGATTGGAATGGAGCGGGTGCTCACATGAACTATAGGTATACATATATCATATCATATCATATCATAACATTTTGATATTTGTACACGTGGTAGAATTTTAAAAATCTACTACATGATAACCTTTTATGTAGTACAAAATCGATGAGGGCCGATGGAGGCTACAAGGCGATAAAAAGGCGATTGAGAAGCTCGGGAAGAGGCATAAGGAACATATTGTTGCTTATGGAGAAGGCAATGAAAGTCGACTAACGGGAAAACATGAGACAACAATATGAGTAACTTCAAATGGGTAATGTGTTTATATTATAATACTAGTTTTAGTAAATCCGTGTATTACACGGGTTGAATAAATAAAATATAATATAATAATATTTATTAATTATAAAATGATATTTTAACATATAATAAAATAATAATATCAACTTTTAAAAAAAATTAAACTTTTTTCTAAAAATAAATAAAACAAATCGTATAAAAATATTATTTTTAATAATTTTCCCATTATAACTCTCAAATTTGATTATTTTTTGTTTTTAAAAAAGTGACTTTTTAAAAAATATCAATTTTAAAAAAAATTGTATTTTAAAAAAAATATGCTTTAGAAAAATATATTATTTTATAAAAAATTATTTATTTAGAAATAATATTAATAAATAGATTTATTTCTTAATTTATTAAATCTAAAAAGTTGTTAAGGAATATTATTAATAATTAAGGTAATTATTTAATAGGAGAGAGACGGGAAAAATTTGATGAGAATGATTGTGGTGCTGCCACGTGTCATCTTAAGATACATTTTATTAGAGTAGGTACATTATATTGTTAAGATGGTAATTAACTTTTAGTTTAAACTAGAATTAAGCCTATCACGTTGCGACGGGAGCGTTAAAGGTGCCAAATAGCACCAGTGTCACATCACCGTCAGCAACCACCAACACTAAAATTGCGGTGTGTTAATGCGAAGACATTAGACCTAAATGTAAAACATAGAAAAGTACAACTAATTTGATATACGAATCGCGTGTTGCAATGAATATATCAAACGGGAAAAAGTAGAAGTAAAAACGGTAAACAACGCACGCATAGTGCGCAGAGTCAGCTCATAAAATTTAGAACGAAACGTAAAGCGAAACGTAAAAATGTTGAACCATACATGCATGTTGCGACGTTTTAGCTTACAAAATTTATAACGAAACGTACAGCGAAAAATTTACAAACGATTAAAAATATAAGAAACTATAGTTGAAAGTAAAAAAATTATCAGGCTAAATTGCAAATGGTTGAAAAGTTTTGGTTAAAAGTTAAAACTCAAGCTTTTATGAAGTCACGTTATAAAAGATGAAAAGCTTGGGGCTAAATTCCTTTCAGTTTTTGTCTTAATCGCTTTTTTAGATCGGGCTCATTACTATATAAAAAACAGCCAATGCTAAAATACGTCAAAGAAATATGTTAGGTCAATACATTTTAGATATGACTCTAATCAACTGGCACTAGAATCGTAATAATTTATCAACAATGAACTTATAGTGCTTATTTACTTGTGTTGATTTCTTTTTTTTTTTATATATAAATTTTACAAATAAAACGAACCTATCAAGCAAATCTTACTTTTTTCGGTATTTAGAAACCATCCATCGGGTTTCTTGGTTATCGTGTATATATGATTAGACTAGTTTATTGTTTACAGGGTGTGGCGGATCGCGGGGCGTCCATTAGGGTTGGAAGAGAGACGGAGAAGATGAAGAAGGGTTATTTTGAGGACCGAAGGGCATCATCGAATATGGATCCTTATGTTGTGGCTTCGATGATCGCGGAGACAACCATCATTTGGAAGCCTTGAACCGGTTTGTTTGCTAGATGATGTTTTTAACCTCGACATGTTACTTATTATTTGTTTAGTTTGAACTTATTCGACCCATCTTTAAACATGAAGTATGAATGTGTAATATACAACTAAAACCTCTTTATTGGTATTTTATAGTTTATGTTTATTGTATTAAGAAGTTTCTTGGACTTTTAAATTTTCTTAAAAACAATTTTAATTAACATATCATCCGAAAACCATCTACGATATATCATTTGCATTACATCTTTTTAGCAGTTAGCAAATCTCTATTTTTATAGAATTATTCATTTATTTATGATTCTAGCTCACATGAGAGACTCAGAGGTTTTGAGTTCTATTCTAGCTCATATGTATACATATATATATATATATATACATATATATATACAGGTAGAGTTTAAAATAAAAAATAAGTTTTACCTAAGTAGGCTAAGAATGAATAAGGAGATTAGATGTGATACTCTTCAAATTAGGATTAAAGGACATTATGGTCCTAAAACACACTTATTAGTCCATTTTGTATTTTATCAAAATACAGCACAAATTTGAATGTAATGTACTAGATTTTTTGATATGCTATTTTTTGCTATATTTTTTAACGTGCTAGATTGTGCTGAATTATTTTAAATGTTGGATTATGTCAAATTTTTTGAAGTGCTAGATTATGCGGTAAATGAACAGAATTCATGTTGTTTTGTCATAAAACAACACATTTGAAAACATAAATATTTGAGTTAATACAACACACAACGTCTTCTTTGTTAAAAACGAAACGAAACAATACATAGATTGTTGTATTAAAGCAATACAACACAAAACGTGTTATATTAACGCAAAATAGTAAACATTAAATAGTAAAGAAAGTGTTGCGTATATGTTGTTTGATAATTTAGCATAATGCACCATAAAAATAACACATGAGACCTTATTGTTTTGAAGTAAAACAACATAGAACATGTTACTAAAAACCACACAAAACTGTGCTATTTGATAAAAAACAACACAAAACTGTGTTGTTTAACGCAAAACAGCACAAATCTGTGATGTTTTCATGAAATATAACATAATTTGTGTGTTTTCATGAAATACATCACAAACACGTGTTGTTTGACGTAAAACTACACAAAATTGTGCTATTTTTATGAAATACAGCACAAAATTGTGTTGTTTTATGAAATACAGCACAACTTTGTACTGTTTTATGAAATACAGCACAACTCTATGTTGTTTTATGAAATACAGCACAACTCTATGCTGTTTTATGAAATACCACAAAAAAATGTTAAAAATGTATCACAATTTCACATGATTTGATTTTTTTTGTAAAAAATATAGCAATACTATACTCAATTTAAAGAGAAAAAAATGCTTGATTTTATGATGTAATTTATTTAAAAAAATAATGTCGTATGAAAAAGTTATTAGCATTTAAAAAAATGGGGGGAAATTTTAAAAAGTCAACAATTGTGAGTAATATTATAAAATACCCAAACTACCATTGATTACTTATTTTCCTACATTTTGATCCTAGCCCTTAATTAGATAATTAGAAGGTTAAGATTACTTCTTAGTATTTTTAAAAAAAACTTATTTTTTAGGAGAACCTCCCTCTATATACATATATAGATATACATACATACATATATATATAGATATATATATATAATAATACATACATACATACATACATACATACATACATACATACATACATACATACATACATACATACATACATACATACATACATACGTACATACGTACGTACATACGTACGTACATACGTACATACATACGTACGTACACACGTACACACGTACACACGTACACACGTACAGACCTACACACGTACACACGTACACACGTACAGACCTACACACACACACGTACACACGTACAGACCTACACACACACACGCACACGCACACGCACACGCACACGCACACGCACACGCACACGCACACGCACACGCACACGCACACGCACACGCACACGCACACGCACACGCACACGCACACGCACACGCACACGCACACGCACACGCACACGCACACGCACACGCACACGCACACGCACACGCACACGCACACGCACACGCACACGCACACGCACACGCACACGCACACGCACACGCACGCACGCGCGCGCCCCCGCGCGCGCACACACGCACACACGCACACACGCGCGCGCGCACACAGACGCACACATACACACACACATACACACACACATACACACACACATACACACACATACACACACATACATACACACATACATACATACATACATACATACATATATATATATATATTGTGAGGGCAAAGAACTCCACATTTCCAATAGGGATAAAGGATCGGAGATAAAACAACTATCGATAATCCTAGTCTTCTACTCGATTAGAAAACCATGTATCTTATATGCTATGTACCAGTTACTCAATGCACATCCAGTTTGTTGTACACATGCAGTCTGCAAGCATCATATATATACACTCACGATCTTTTGTGGTTAAAAATTATCAGTTATGGTACACATTAACCGGAACTCAATTTTAATCTCACCTCAAAACTTTCACTTGAAACACCAAATACCCAACTAACATTTCAACAAATCTCTAATTTTGATTTTTTTCAATTTTCAAATAGCTTCAACATACTATTATTTTACTTTTAAGATTGTATAACATCTTTATCTTATCTTTATCTTTATATACTCTAATAAAAAAGTATCTTGATATGACACTTGTCAACACCACAATCTTCCTCATCAAAATTTTCCCGCCTCTCTCTCATATTAAAAATACCTTAATTACTAATACTATTATTTACCATTTTTTTAAATTAATAAATTAAGAAAGATATCTATTTATTAATGTTATTCTAAATAAATAAATTTTATAAATATAAATTTTCTAAAGCATAAAAATTTTTTAAAATATGATATATTTTAAAATTGGTATTTTTAAAAAGTCAATTTTTTAAAACAAAAAATAACTAAATTTGGGAGTTATAATAAGAAAATTTATAAAAGTGACATTTTTATACAGTTTGTTTTAAAACAAATGTTTATTTGTTTTGGAAAAAAATTTAAAAACAAATTTTTAAAAAGTTTATATAACTGTTTTATTAGTTATAGTCATTTCTCATACATAATTTCAGTCATATCATATATTAGAATATCATTTTATAATTAATAAATTTTATTATATTAATATTTTTTTATTTAACCGTGTAACACACGGGTTTGATAAGATAAAGATAGTAATGATATATTCACGTAAACTCTAATCATACATATATTACCTATGCTCATACCCGTCTCAAACTATAAAATCTCATTTGTTTGGGGTTTTTTTCTCCATTTTCCAGAATCCAGACACCCCTTTGGAAAATAAAGGTTTAAAATCACATCACAACCAAAACTCAAGGGTGATCTAGCAAAAAAAGGAATATTCTAAACCTTGTAGAAACCCCAATTCGATAAACCCTTGAGAATTATCAAAAAAGATTCAGCAGAAATGCTTGCAGCTCTAAAACTAACAATGGCGTCAAACCCTTTAATCTTTTCCCATAAATCTCCCATCTTGTTCAACTCCATCATCAACCACGTGAAACCCATTTTCCATAGAGTTAATTTGACCCAAATTAAGCCTACGAACACCAGTTATCGGAGCTTTTCACCATGTGGGTTTCAATGCAATCGTCGAACGATTTTGTGTAGAGAATTAGGGGTTTTTGGAGATGGGTTGAGGATTTTGGGGCCTAAGGGATTTATGGTTAAGTCTACTGAGAGTGGTGGTTATGATGGTGGTCGTGGCGGTGGTTACGGTGGTTCTGATTCTAGTGGTGGTGGTGGTGGCGGTGGTGATGGTGGTGGTGGTGGTGACAAATGGTCGTTTCTTTCATGGTAAGTGTTCTTGATTTGTATGTAATTTGATTGTGGAATTTGGTTGAAATTCTTGTAATTTGTAGAGAATTGTAAGAATTTATGGAGGTTCAGAATTAGTTTCACTGTACGCAAGATGTCTAATTTTGGAAATTGAAAAGACAGTAATGCTAGTTGCCAAACACCCCTAATGTCTGGGGTGTTACATTTCGTAAGAGGTTGTTTCAACGAATCGAACTTTAGAACTCCTATTGTACATGACAACAACCTTACCTTTGTTTCAAGGTCAGCCCTCTTAATGTCAGGATAGAGAGCCACAAGTTCTTGAAAAGACTACAATTGTATAAAGTGATTATAAATTCTCGTTTTGGGATTGAATTATATGATATTGGATTGGGTATTGTGTTTTTGATTTGTTAGATCAAAAGAACTCAAGTGTTCATGAGTTGGTTCATTTTTATATATGCCAAATAGAGATGCTAAAGTTGCTATATAGTAATATGACATTTCTTTATTTTGATTAGTGCTTAGGGACGATAAGGAAACCAGGTTTCGGGTTTTCATATATACCAGTTTAACAAATAGGTGTGTTTGAGTTGACATGTTTAACCCTTTTAGTTTAAAAGATCATGTTTAGGTTGGCCCGTCTAACTGATTGCTGAAACATTTCGATCCGTTTAACCCATGTATAATTAACCCATTTAAAACGTTTACAATTTGTATACAAGCCGTTTGACTTGTTTGGATAAGTGGGTTTGTGCTGAGGTTACAAGATTTAAAGTGTGTGTAAGTTTGGGTGGATGTCTTTGATAAACAAACAAACAAACAAACAAACAAACCCAGTATATCCCACTTAAGAGCAGGGTCTGGGGGGGTAGGTGGTGGCAAGTCTTCCTCTATCCAGATAGGTAGAGATACCGCTTCCAGAGAGACCCGGCTCGATACAAAAGCAATAAAGCTAGCAAATCACATATAATCAAACATACGATATAGGCTATATGATATATGATACCGCACCATTAATATCATCAAAAAGAAATATAAAATGAACAAGCATGCATCAGGGAGCAGCAAGTTTTCCCTAAAAAGGTCGAAGTGTACTACATATCACATTCCCTTCCTAGCTACAGAAACCACTAAAAGTCCTTAATTTTAATTCTACGTCTCCACTCGCTACTATCCGATCATGTGCTCAGAGAGGTGCAAGTGTACATATCTCGCCTAATTATATCTTCCCAAGTCAACCTAGGTCTTCCTCTACTCTTCCTACTCTATGACGATGTTCTCCACTGCTCTGACCGGTGCTGCCATTGGTCTCCTCTGGACATGTCCATACCACCTTAATCTTCCTCTCGTATTTTATCTGCAATACAAGCCACTTCTAACTTCTGTCGAAACACTTCGTTTCTTATCGATCCAGTTGTATGGCACACATCCACTTAGCATTTGCATTTCCGCAACTCTATTTGTTTCTCGTGCGATTTCTTTATGGCCAGCAGTCTGTTCCATATAGCATAGCTGGGCGTACCGCGACTTTGTATAGTTTTCCCTTAAGTTTTGCTGGAAACCTCTTGTCAAATAGGATCCTGATGCTGCTCCCCACTGCAATCCTGCTTGGACACGGTGGGCTACATCGCTGTGTATCTCTCCGTCCTCCTGCAGGTACGAGCCAGGTATTTGAACTAGATGTCGTGGGACCGGCATACCCTGGATACTGATTTGGGTGTCCTCTTCCTCGTCACCACCAACACAATGCAGTATTCCGTCTAGAGCGACTTATCGTTAATCCTCTGTTCTCCAGCGTTGCTCTCCACTGCTCTAGCTGTCGTTAAGCATCATTTTAGATTCTGATATTAAGACAATATCATCGCAAAGAGCATGCACCACGGGACTGATTGTTGTATAGACTTAGTCATCTCATCCAACACTGTGCGAAGAGAAATGGGCTCAATGTCGATCCTTGTGGAGTCCCACTTCCACTGAGAATGAGTCTGTGTCTCTACCGGTGCTCGCACACGCGTTTTTGCCCCGTCATAATATCCTTAATTAATTTGATATACCTCTCTGGTACCCCTCTAAGTCGTAGAGTATCCCAAATTATTGTCGCGGTACAATGTCATAGGCCTTTTCTAGGTCGATGAATACCATATGGAGGTCCCTTTCTTTTCTCTATATTTCTCCATTATCCTTCTTATGACGTGTATGGCTTCTGTCGTAGAGCGTCTGGCATAATCCAATTGGTTTATTGCTATCTGGGTTTCCCGTCTAATTCTCGTGTCAATAACTCTTTCCCATAGTCATCGTGTGACTCAATAGCTTTATTCCATGTAGTTTCGCAACCTGGGATATCTCCTTTTTTCTTATATATGGGGACTATGACACTGGTTCTCCACTGGTCTGGCATTCCCTGTCTTAAAGATAGTGTTGAATAGATTGTTAGCCATTTGAGACCCTCATCACCCAGGCATTTCCACGCTTCAAATCGGTATGTTGTCTGGCCCCACCGCTTTAGCCCTTTCCATTTTCTTCATAGCTCTTGTAACTTCGTCAACTGTGATTCTACAATAGCATTGGTTTGTTGCGTTGTTTGAGTTGTTCTATCTACCTCAGTTTTTGATTTTGATTCCTATGTTAAATAGATCGAAGTAAGTTTTCCATCTCACCTTGATATCTTTCTCCTTCACCAAAACCTTTCCATCCGCAGCCTTTATGAACTTGACCATTCTCAGGTCCTGTCTTCTTCTTTCTGCCTGGGCTATCTTAAACATGTCATGCTCTCCTTCTTTCGTCTCTAATCGCTTATACATCATTTTATAAGCCGTGTTCTTTGCCTCTGACACGATTTTTCGCTTGTCTCTTAGCCTCCTTGTACTTTTGTTTTAGCTCCGCGTGTTCTTCATCACTGTTACAACGTATGAGCTCTAAAATTGTGTTTTGATACGTATCTTCTCTGTACATTTTCGTTCCACCACCATGATTCCTTATGACCAACTGTCCTTTTGTTGTGACTCCAAGCGTTTCTTTAGCTGCTTGGGAGCCTATTGCCATAACCTCCCATTTGGTTTGCATCTCCTGTGGCCCAGTTTGGTTCATTTGTATGACTTTATCTCTAAAATGGTAATCTTTCGTCTTTGAGCTGGCCCCATCTGATCTTGTGGTGTAACTCTCTTGTTCGTTGGGCAATTGGCCTCTTGACGCGTATATCCGCCACCAACATATGGTGTTGCGTCACACCGTCTCTCCGGGATTGCTTTACAGTCTTTCCACGAGCTATGATCTTCTTCCTCATCAATAAATAGTCTATTACGTGTGTCTCCCGCCGCTGCTAAACGTGATTAGATGCGAGTCTCTTTTCTTAAAGAACGAATTTATGATGCCTAAGTCATGCGCTACTGCAAATTCAAGAAGCTCCCTACCGCCGTCATCCTCTAAGACCATACCCGTAGCCTCCGTGCACCAGTTGGAAATGCTCATTATCCTTTCCGATATGTCCATTAAAATCTCCTCTATGTATAACTTTTTTCTCTAGGTATGTCGCCCATAACGTGGTCTAAACTCTCCCAGAACGGTTTTCTTTCCGTTTCCCTATTCCAACATGTGGTGCATACGCACATAAGTCACTACCTCTCTCTATTACTATTCTTAACAACATATTCTATCATTGTATCTTCTCACCTCCACTACATTATCTTGGAGTTCCTAGCAACTAGAAAACCTACTCCGTTTTTAGCTCATCAGACCCTGAATACCATAGTTTAAATATTGCACTCTTTTGCTCTCCCACCCCGCCATCTAGTCTCCTGCAGGCATGCTATAGGACCCTACATTTCTTCAGCACATCAATTAACTCTAGTAACTTACTAGTTAGGGTTCTACATTCCACGATGCCACTCTAATCTACAAACCTTATTCCTGTCTTGGCACCTCTCCTCATCGAACATGATCGGGGCAGCTATGGGTCGTACTATCTATTATACCAGACAGAGTCTACTAAAACACCAAACAATAAAAACACGGACAACACACTAGAAAGAAACCAAGCACAAGTAAAGCACAATCAACAGGAACTGTCACACGTGGTCAACAATACGCTAGGGGCACACGCTAGGGGCACACGCTAGGGGCACACGTAGTAATCAAGACCTACAGTAAGCCAATGAAGCCTATCTTGAGAACAGGTCTAAGGTTGACCATACATGAAGACAACAAGCCACAAATGATCAACACACAAATCAACCAACAATATACAACTTACTCAGCAATTAATAGCAAAACACTAACTATTATACAACTAATCAGCAAAGATATAACAACTAATCAATTATGCACAAACCACAGAACTAAACGGTCAGCAGAGAAATAGACAAGAATTTATATAGACAAGATGGAGGGATCTAGTTAAAGAACGTTAAAAGAAACAGGTAAGAAGGCACAAGAGGAGGGATCTCACCAAATGTGTGCAAGAGCCCGGCAGGCGTGTGGGGGGCGTCCGGCAGGGTGATGGCGGTATGTGGTTCGGCAGTGTCAGTCCGGCCAAAGGGTGCTCCGGCAGGTATGGGGGAGCGACGGTGGAGGTCCGGTAGTTATGGGTGGGTCTTTGATATGAAAATATATGGGATGTCGTTACAGTTCAATTCACCAACCCGACACGATTGCTGACCTTAGTTGAGGCTATGTTGATTCAGGTTTTTTAATTTAAGACATAATTATTCATCAGTTAACTACTTTAATTCTTTATAATAATAGGTATTTGAGTCTTCTTGAGGCATATCCTGTATGGACAAAGGCATAAACATCTGCACTTCTGACTTTCGTTGGGACTTGATATGCCAGGTAATTTTCATTTTTCATAATTAATAGTTATAATCTTTGAATCGCTATTATAGATGATTCAAGAAAAATTAGTAAACGAGTAGTTATTCTTCTTTAAATCCGACACCTTGTTGCAACTCATTACACATTTTAAGTTTTAATATTATTATTGTTCTAAAATCTAATACATGTATCCGTAGGTCTTGATTGACCAAGTGCCATCTCTGGATCTGAAGCGGATATCTCTTTTTACGTTTTGGGAATGGCGTTGGTTGGACCTACATTACACTTCTGGTAAGGACATCAAAAATTGATATAATGTTTAAAGTTTAAATAGTCTCAAAATGCTTGTGTAGTATGTATATGTCACGCATAGGTACTTGTATTGAGTAAATTGGTGACAATGACCGGGGCTTCTGGTGCTTTTGTTCGACTATAATTGACCAGGTGACGTTTTTGACATTATTTTGACATGAGTTGATAATCATTAGTTATAACTATAATCTGAATATTTGCAGTATATTTGCTCCTGCCTTTTATTGGAGTTTTCTTATCAACATTGGTAACATTAGAAGGAAGGCCTGCCCAGTTTTGCCAAAGCTTCAGCAGGTGTTTTTATTTATATATCTTATTTCATAACATTCTTAACCATATTAAAGATGTGATGTTATATGAAACTGTTTAAATAAAAAATTAGCTAAAAGAGGAACGGGGTCAAACAGGTTGAACTTTGAAGTCACCCAAGGTGCATACAACCTCATGAATCGTTTATATTCAAAGATTTAAGACTTTACTTTAAGATTACTGTTTTTAATCCTTATTAACCACATTAATTATTTGTAAAAAAACATTAAAAATGCTGGGGGTCAACTGACCCATCCTGAACGTATAAAAAGTGACCGTTTACACCTAATCCATGTTGAACTGTAAATCAATTGTTCTTTTTCTTGCAGGAGTGGGTATCATCTGTTATTGCAAATTGGCAGCTATGGAACCTTTCCAATTTCTCAACTTTAGATTTGTTCTCAACAATTCAGGTTCGAGCTGCTCGATGGTTTGTTATTTTTATTTTTTTTCAAAAAAGTAGATTGCTTTCTAATTGGTTTTTTATTTATGCCGTCTTTATGATGCTATGTCCTGCTTGTTTATTTTACAGGTCCTTGCAGCTATTTTATTGCGTTGATTTGGAATGTAATTCTATCTTATAAAGCTCACAAAGAGAGTAGTAGTGCAAAATAGGCATGTTGTAACTGAATACTGGCCCAAAATGTTGAAAGGAGTGTTGACTTTAGTCAACCATTTGGAATACCTCTTCAAAAATGTGTAAATTTTGAATTGAAACTTTGGTGAATGAAGAAATGTTCTACATTTTTTTTCAAATTATTTTGCATTTTTGTCACAATAGGTCATAGAGTTGCAGAACTGCAGAAGCAATGAAAT
This sequence comes from Flaveria linearis, assembly GCA_024085815.1. NCBI lineage: Eukaryota > Viridiplantae > Streptophyta > Magnoliopsida > Asterales > Asteraceae > Flaveria > Flaveria linearis. Next base: position 100,294,512 of record CM044002.1, on the reverse strand, counting down.
CCGAGATTGAAATCAGAACAAGTAAAAATAATAATAATCATTTGAAAGAAAAAAAAGAATTTATTAATAATATGAAAAAAGCAACTGATATCACTATTCAATAAATAGTAATACAGTGCTTCCCATTCTTCTTCTTCAAGGGCTCTCCGCTGCAATCCATCTCACTGCCATCTTTGGTCTTTCATCCTTCACCTCGCCGACGATCACCACCACCACCACCACCACATCCATCTCCACCACCGTAACATCTCCGCATACCCGCCCCTTGGCAGATCGTCACCGTCGCGCCGCCGATGGTGTACACGACGTCGTGCTCATCACCACCATCGCCATCATCGCATCATCGCCCGATGGTGTCTCCAACCGTCAATCGCACAGCGTGTTGCGTGGATCGTGTTATCTGTTCTATTACGTCGCAAGGGGTTTTCCTCTTTGCGCCTATGCTGTACATCTCCGGTATGCTGTTTTATATGGGAACGGTGTCGTTGATGTTGTTCGGATGTGATTAAGGCCCGGAGGACTCCTGGTTCGGGTACGGAGCCCGGAGCTTTACGCGAAGCTTCGGCATGAGATGGATCCTGATAATTCGAGTTCTGATGCGGTTAGTGGTTGAGGTTTGCCCTAATTTGATGTGGATGTGGTTTTTGTTGAGCTTGTTTTAATTGTTGAATTGGTGTAAGTTTGTGACAACTTGAGCAATTGTTTACTTAGTGATGTGAGCAGTTAGTAATTAGTAATTACGATACATTTATCTGACTATGCTATGAGGAATTTGCAATCTGTAGATATGCTAAAAGAGGTTGAAATTTGGAATGTGCTTTACACATGCCTGATTGGAAGTGAGGGATTTGGCAGATGTGATATAGTTACAGTTACCTTGACTAGATCTGTGCTAACAATACGATTTAATTCAGGTGTGTTGGGATCAGATCACATTGGTAAGTTGAATTATGGTGCTTGAGGAGAGAAGAGAGATGATTGATTGATCAAGTTTTTGTTTTATGATAGTTGAATTAGAAGTTTTTTTACTTATTTGTTGTTGAGGCCTGACAATAGGTGTAGAAAGTATTGATTGGTATGGCGTATGGGAGATTGTAAGTTCACAATGTTCATAGATTAGTGAGATGGAAATGGAAATTACATGTATTCTAAACTCGGATATCTGCGATTAATTTAGAGTGGAACTAGGAACTTGATATAATCCAGATGCTTTTAGGACTTAAAGAGTTACTCACCTTTTGGATTGCTTCAATTCAAAAAATGATGTGTAGTGGTGTAATTGGTTGTTGTGAAGCTATCAACTTGACAATGTTGCATCAGTAGTTAGTAGGGTTTAGAGGGTTCATGCTATCATACTCTAAGTAGGCAGTATATGCATCGTCAACTTGAATCCATTCTAGAGTGGAATAGTATCATAGTAAATATAGCTGATGGTCTAATATGGTTGTGCTTCTTAGCTGACTTGCTTCTTTTATAGAAAGATGGAAACTTGGGATTTGACGTGTATGCCGCTTTTGTTTCTTGGCTGTGGAGACTGTCATAGGTCGTTGCTTATGGGATCGCTCACAGATTCAGGTAACATCTTTAATTTCAATTCTAATGGGCTGTGATGAGTTGATGGTCTGAGTAAAAATTGATTGAGGACATTGTCTAACCCTGGAAGGGGGTGTAGGATGGCAGGTTATTGCCTGCAACTGCCCTCGGGCATGATGGAGTCATTTCTTTACACACTCTGAGCCCGTATTAAAGTGGAAAATTGTTGATTTAATAGTCTAAAACTGTGGTGTTACCGACATTTGTAGTCAACGTGGTCGTCTCGGTGTGATCTTGCTATCTTAGATAGTTTAAGGTAGATTTACAGCGTTTTCAAGACGCGCAACGCGCGTGTGGATATTAACATAGTTTTATGAAAATTACATATACACCTCTCATAGGAGACTTGAACAGGATGACTGGTCTATACCCACATGAGGTTATGTATCTTCAAATATTTTTGTATAAGCTTTGATGGTGTGCATACCTAGAAATTTTATGGAAATTGCATTCAAGGCAATCCGCCCATCTACTTATGAACCCATTGATATGAGTTTATTTAGTTTTGAGCGCGCTTTAGACACTAGCGATCGGGAATATACCTCATGGCCTTGAGGCGGGCTTCATGCACGTTTGGATTAGATTGGAGTAGTAGGAGGTTGACATGTAAAAACAACCATGGAAATGAAGAGATATGAAAAGCTTATTTGACAAAAGGCTGAAAAGTGAAAAAGAAGAGATGCAACTTTTAATTATGCAGAAGTCTTATTTGGTATACATAATGCAACGGCTCACACCTTAGCTTTTAAGATCTAAACGTCATAGAGCGCTTTCTAAACTAAATATGTGTTGTCCACCTTTAAATGGTCAAATGGGTAGAAAGTCATAACATGTAATTTGAATGCTCATAAATTCTTATAAAATTGGGTATTGTTGGAATAATCATATTCAATAGGATACGCTTGCAAGCAGCTCAAAACAATATTGAAAGCATAACAAACCAAGTATAATTGTAAGTAAACTGATTACAGGAGATTCTAATACAAGAAATATGATAAAGAATCCATATGCAGGACTAAGAACAAAAAAGGTTGTAATTAGGTCAACTGAAACAAATCGAACTCGTTTCCGCATGATCCAGGTCCAACCCGTAAAGAACTTTGGTCAAAAAACATAACTCTGAAACAGTTTAAAAACATGGATAATTCTCGAAATAAGTCGTTACTATGAAGCTCTCATGAATGTTTGGTCAATAAAATCAAAAAGTCGAACCAAAGAAAAATTACACCGTTACAGTACTACCAGAATATCAAACAATATGAATGTGATTAATTATGTAACACAATAAACAAGCATTGAGCTTGTGAGCAAAAACCACGTACTGAAAATGCAGTTTTGCTTTTTCCATATCATCATATTCAGCACCATAACATGTCTTTCTGGTTTTATCCAGCACAAATACTTCACAAGAAATAAGGTACCCTGTCCTTGGACCTCTCATTTGATTGTTTCCTCCCGTTTCCGTGAAGAACTTTACCTCCCTCTCCTGTTAGGATCAAAGGTCAACTATTCAAACAACAAAAAATGGAATAAAAACCCAAATACTGACAAATGGTAAGGGATGTTTAGATTTGATCATATGTTTTGTCATAAGTTGTAACAATTGTTCTATAATGAGTTCCATAACAGCTGTAAATCTAAAATCACTTATTACCTCTAGTTTTAACTAATTGGAAGACTTGTATTTCCATTTCAGAAACTATGCCCATTATTTTAACAAAAATGATTGTTGTTCATTTATCTATGAGCACTCTATACAAAAATCATAAGTTTTGAACCCCTGTAGATCTTACTATTTTGATTACAACTACAAAAGGTTGAAGAGCATCCAACTACAATTTTTACAACAAAAGGTCTGTTACAAGGATTATCTATCTCCCTGTTCAATTAATCAGTCCTAAAACAAAACCACCCTCCCGCCTCTTAAATTGCAAGCTTTATGCATAAGCCGTTCTTTCTATTTTTGGTAACAGCTAAATAACCCCAAAATACAATGTATGACTTCGTAATAAGCAAATTTATAGTACCATATTCTCGCTGAAGCTCAATATTGAAGCCACGTTACCACAACGATAACAGTAATTTGGTGCAGACCAACATGCAGGGTCAAAAACAAAAAATTGAAAACAGGTAGCAACTAATGTGGCAATTTCGACCAATTAATGAATGGGTCAATATGGGTTGTGCCTTATCTCAAATGGGTCAAATCAGAAAAATAGCTAAAAGCATAATGGATCAAACACTTTTAAGAAAAAAGACCAACTCTTTTTATTGCATACAACCTCTAAATATTTAATTAAAATATTCAGATAACTATTACAATAATATAGTTTTAGTGGTTACTTCCACATTAATATTTACAAATTGATAAAAAAAAGTGATATGTGGTAAACGTGTATAAAAATGAATGTAAAAAGGGAAACTTACAGTTACAAGTCTTTATCTGAAACATATACTTTAAACCTTCTGGAAAGTTGGTGGGCCGGCATACCAAATCAAGCTTGTGATGTGATGGAACTGAAAGATAAGACATGTAAAAGGTCACTTGAAAGAGAAGAAAAAAAAATATGATTTTCATTTTTATTCAGTACACACATCAACTCTGCAAAAGGACCATTGTCCTTGAAATGCAAATTGAAGTTTACGTCTTGTGTTTTTAACTAAAAAAATTCACTTTATTAAGAACAACCATAGGATGTGTGATTTTTGGTCAAAAAAATGATCATTGTTCTTGTAAAATGCAAGTATCTAAGGCATAGTTGTCTAGCGAATAGCAGTCGATAGCGACAAGCTACCTATATGTACGTAGAAATAGCGGTAAATAGCGACACCAAATAGTGTGTAGCTATACACTAGTAAAAAGAAGAAGAATAAACATTCACACCACCAAATATCTAAGGGTTTTGGTATGAGTTTTGAGAGCTATTATGTTATATTAAATAACAAAAAAATAGTTGTAGTAAAACGGAATGTAGAAAATAGTGTTTGGATGCACTTACTGTTTGAAGTTATAGATTATAATGACTAAGAAAGGCATTTTGTGAAGAACAAGTAGAGACTGGTTTGTAAAATGAAAATTAAAGCATCTGAAATCAGGTTGAAATAAGGGGTAAATAAGCACTGTTGCTTAGTGGATCTAGCAGAATTGTTTTTAAAAAAAATTCACTGCGACTTCAATCAGATAATCAGTTCTTAAACATATCCAAACACCCCTAAAATCAAAGTTTGCAATGTATTGTGTTTTCAACAACCAACATGTTTGTTCTGTTGCAACCACGGACTAAGCTTTTGGTCAAAACACTTTGGAAACCTTCTTAAAATTTCACAAAGTAAGCTAAAAAAATCTTACACGCTCATTGGTTTTTTTTTTTTTTTTTTTTTGGCAATGGAAAAACAAACATGGTGGTTATGACACGACATATGGCAAACTTGGTGATCCTTTTTGCGTTCTTACAAAGTAGAAGGGTGGCTTGCAACCAAGTGACAAATTTAATGATTAAAAGCACGGGCATTTTTCTATTTTATTTTTTACCCTGATGTAACTCGGATCCAAAAAGCCATCCAGCCCCAGAGGACTTACGGCCCACGTTTCATGTCTTCCGGGTCACTCCACATCAGATCACAAAATGGCCCCTCATGGGAATCTCACAGTTTCCGTTCAATAATCTTAATCTGAAAAGTGGTATTATAAAAAGGAAAAAAACCACCAAAAATAAACATGGGCAAAGAAGCTCAGATGAGAGTATGTTGAAGCCTTGCAGCCACACATGAAGAGGAACAAACAAGAGTTACATATATTGTAGCATAGCAAGTCAAACCTGTCAACAGTCCTAATGTCAGGTGAGAGTCCACATGGACGCCTAATACCTACGTCAACCAAAAGCAACATATTAGAATTATACCTATATACATATATGTGTGTGTTGTGTGCATAATAGCAGAGAAAGTGAGGCATACGGTTCCATCTATTATAGCTGACAAAGTCAAATAATCGAAACGTCTGTGCATATCTCCATGCATTTGCATTCCCATACTTTCTTTGGCATTCATCATAGACCCATAGACCTAAAGAAAACAAGCATAAACAAAAAGAGGTAATTGATTTAAGATCATGTCATATAAATCAAAGTACATAGTGATAATGGGGCCCAAGTTTCTAAAAGTACAATTAGTTCATTAGATTTATAAGAGAAAGCAATAGACAAGCAATTTTGACACTTTCAACTTTCAAGAGGCTTAAGAACATGAATTCTTATTTTCAGTCGTATTTATTCTAGTCAGTCATTTATTCTAGATGTTTAGGTGAAAAAAAAACAGTCATTAGAAGTGTGCAAAAGAAGTTGGCCTGTGTAGGGCAGAAAACATATGTAACAAAAAGTCTACAGTTACATTTTCTATTCTCGAAACACAAATAGAATAAAATTTCATGGTCAATTAGTCATAATTCATAAACCTAATACACAAACAACACTTTGCATAGTAAGATGCATACCAAACACACAAAAACAGATTTGTGTTGCATTTTACCTGTGTTAATTGCCTGCTTTCGTGATTTCCACGCAGAAGAGTAATGTTGCAGGATATCGCAAGCACATGTAGCCAATAAATTATATAAAATTAAATGACAGAAAAGAGCACCAAAACTTATTAAATGCACCAATTAACCGCACATAAAAACACAATCAAGACAGTTGATCGCAACTAATTACTTAATAATATGAGGTTATTCCAAATCAGTATCTACCTGATATTCCTAAAATAAGTTGAAGTAGTTTATGTGTACTCATCTCAAATCAAATAAAATTATGGTATTTTAACTTGAAATTAGTTTGAGGCCGATATTATCTAATGATTATAACTTTGAAAGCCAAGGTATAAAAAGGTTCCATGAATTTTGAAGTTTAAAACCTTAAAACAAAATTCTTCAGCTACACAACGAATTATGTAGAACCATCCGCGTAATAGTGGTTTTAAAATTTATTTCCGCATGATTTTTTACATAATTTCAACATTGTAGGCATTTAATGCACATAAGTTGAATACTCGCATGTGAGTGCCCTTGGATAATGAGCTTATCTCAAGCCAGAAAAGGTATTTCATCCAATGCATTCAATCCCTAACCAGTGGGTAAAATCGCCGCTAGCACCGATTAATCCCCGATTAATCGCTAATCGATCATCCACCGATTCGATTTTAGCTAATCGCCTAGTTAATCAATCAAAGGTCAAAATCAGTCAAAATCGGCCAGAAATCAAAGAAAATTGGTCAAAACTAGTCAAATTTTATACATTTGGTCAAAATCAGCTAAAATTTAGAGAAAATCAGTCAAATATAATACAAATCAGTCGGATATAAAAAATTATATGTAATTTTGAAAAATATTGTATATATTATAAATTTGTAAATTAACATATAAAATCCCAATCCGATTAATTCGATTAATCCCTATTAATCCGATTAATCCCTAGTCCCTACCACCGCCCGACTAGCGACTAGCGAGATTTACAACCATGTCCCTAACCTTCAAATATCAACCTCACAAAGCTTACATCTCTTAATAGTGGACTAGTGGTTATAATTTTAGTCAACTTGCTGAGTATATATGAAATGCATAAACTGTAGGATGTGTATGTAAATGTGGGCAAATATATGCATGATTGTAAAAAACAGTTAATAGCCTTTGTATACAATATAATTACCTTGCTTTAGAAGCAAAAGTATTGTGAAAACCTCCAAACTGTTGTAACCACGGTCAACAAAATCGCCCTGCGTAAAACACAAGAAATTTCCAGAATAAATATAAAATTAAATAATTCTTTAAACTAGAGCATAAACAAAAAACATGACTAAGGGTATACTTATACAGAGAACTTACCATGAACATGTAATTTGTCTCGGGTACATGGCCTCCAGTCTGAAAAAGCTTCATTAGATCATGAGAACTGGCCATGAATATCACCACAAACAGTAACTGGACTGTTGACTGGCTGAACATTTTGACTCCTCAATCAAGATATCTTTTACCTGTAAGCACAAAACCTTTTAAGAAGTTCCGGATATGTTTGAAAATTCTCATAAATTATGTCACATTCTGCAATCTCAAAGTTCAATGGTCATCCTGCAAACTAGAGTTAAGATGTCAACTCAGCTTCTTCATAACTCAATCTTCCAGAATTGAAGAAGGTTCAGTAACAGTTTTACAGCTTCCAAAAGTTTAGGATCTCGTTGCAACGTATTCAAAGGTAATGATCTTATAACACTACTGAGGATAAAATAAATCCTAAAACTAACTAAATAAGGGTTGACCCTCACTCGTATCAAAACTTGGAGTTCTACCATAAATGAAGGATGGTAAGTTATGATAGTGGCTGCAAACCAGTCCTTGGGTTACATTTCTATTATTATCTAAACAATAGATCCAATCCTCTTAAAAGGCAGCATAATAACCTTTAGTGTTTATTGATTTCTTCAGTTTGTTTACTTCTGCAATTAGTGGTGTGTGATTAATATTTACATGATTACTAGGCATCCTATGATACCACTTAAAATTCCAGTATTATTACTATTGAAGGGTGTTCCCCAAAATGATTACAAAAGTATCTACTAGCTGTTAGAAGCACTAACTAAACTACAACAATACTTTCATCAGTCCCTATACTAAGTACATATTACAAACTAAGAACAAACTACAAAATACAAATCAAACATTACAATCAATACAACAACAATACTATGAATAATCAACAATCACCCCCTTAATTCATGTATTGTTCCTACTCCCAGCTTCAACTTCATCTCTGCAAATTGAGCCTTGGTAAAGCCTTTGTTAAACATCTGCCCTCTGATCTCACCACTGACATGCTTCACCACTACTAGGTTCTTTTATCACATCCCCTAATATAGTGATACCTCACATCTATGTGCTTGGACATGCCATGAAACACAGGGTTCTTCATCAGCTGAATAGCTGATCTATTGTCTAATACAAACAATAGGACCAAACTCTTTATTAGTTAACTCCTCCAGCGACCTTTAGCCACACAGCCTGCTGAGCTGTGGCTGTGGCTGCCTAAACTTGCTTCACAGAAGACAGAGCCACTGTAGCCTGTTTTTGGCTCATCCAACTCACAGGACCACCACCAAATAAAACACCATCCCTGTGGTACTCCTTCCATCTGATTTAGTGGGAGCATGTGAGCTGTCACTGAAACCAATCAGCTCTTTGTCACCCCATACTTGTACCAAATGCCATCATCAACGTCCTTTCAAATACCTGAGAATTGTTTTGACTGCTTGCCAATGTGCTGCCTTAGGATTTGCCATAAATCTACTAGCAATTCCTACTGAGTAGCACAGATCAGGTCTGGTCTGTGTGATAACCAGACATCCTATGATTCTTCTGTATTGTGTCACTAGTACAGGGTCCCGCTCTTCTTTTCCCAACTTTAAACCAGGATCCATTGGAATCTTGGTGGAATTACATTCCAGCATCTTCTGATCTTCAAGATTCTTTTGGCATATCCTGATTGGTCAAGAAAATCCATCAGTGTTTGCTTAACCTCTATCCCAGATAGTAGTTAAGTAAACCTAAGTCTGTCATCTCAAACAAGTCATCATCATTGACTTGAACTCCCTGATCACATCTCATTGGGTCCAGTAGCTATAATGTCATCTACATAGACACCAATGACCATAATCCCTTATCAGTCTTCCTCTTATTAGCATTCCCTTGGGCACCTCTCAAACCCAACTTAACAAAGTTCATGCAGTCTCATTCCAGGCCCTGGGTGCCTGTTTCAGTCCATACAAGGCCTTTAACAGCTTGTACACTTCCTTTCATTACCAGGCTTAGTAAACCCCTCTGGCTGAACAACATATACATTTTCCTTCAAATAACATTGAGAAATGCAGTCTTTACATCAAGGTGATGAACTTCCACTGATTGACTGCAGCCATTGCTATTATCAAACTCACTGTTTCCAACCTGGCCACGGGTGCAAAGACCTTTCATAATCTATCCCATGTGCTGAACATACCCCTTTACCACCAGCCTTGCCTTATATCTTGTGACATTTCCCTCGCATCTTTTTTAAGCTTGAACAACCATTTCAAGCCTATGGGTTTTACATCCTTAGGACAATCAAATAATCTCCAAGTCCCATTTTTCTCTATACTGTCCATCTCATTCTCATAGCTTCACCATTCAGGATTCCTCTTAGCTTGCTCATACTTGACAGGCTCTTCTCTTGCAGCATCAAGACTGATTCATCAAATATTGGTGGTTCAAAAGGCCTTTTTTAAGACATGTTCTACTGAACACATCATCTAGAGTAGTAAACCCTTTGGGAGGGGTATCATCATAGGTTGACCTGGGAACTTGGTCACTTGATGATTGTTCCACTCACCACCCCCTGAACTGTTGGAGTTGAGTCATAAGAAGTGTCATTAAATGACTGCCTGTCTCATTCAATCACCACCTGCCTCAGAAGCAAAAAGGTTCTGGATGATGGTGATTGAAACTACCATTGTCTGACCCATTCATTGCTTCTCTGGCAGGGCCAACACCTTGTTCTTGCATATTCATTTCCCCACCAAAATAGAGTAACTTGATTGGACTGATCTATAGAGGTGTGTCCCAATCCAAGGTTCAGTTTCTTCAAATTGTACATCCCTGCTGACCACTATTTTCCCAGTCACAGGGTTATACAATCTGTAAGCTTTTGTGCCAGACTCCACTCCCAAATGCACCATTTGTGTGCTTCTGTCATCAAGCTTTCTCAATTGATTGCTGACTTTCAACATGTGCTTACACCCCAACACCCTCAGGGGTTTCACCTTTGGCTTCTCAAACAATCTTTCATAAGGGGTCAATATGAAAAAGCCTGGTTGGGCATCTATTCAGCACAAAGACTGAATGTCTTACTGCCTCAGCCATAACCACAAAGGCATGTTCATAGCCTTTAGAATAGATCTTACCATGCCCATTTACAGTTTGATTTCTTCTCTCACAACCCCATTCTGTTGTGGAGAGTAGGGTGCAGTCAAGTATCTCTTGACTCCATCCAAACTGCACAGGCTGCTCAATTTTTGTGATGTGAACTCACCTCCCTGTCTGTTCTGAGAGCCTGAGCTGATTTGTCTCCATATCAGTCTGAGACAAGAATGCTTGAAAAGCATTAGGGCTTCATCTTTTGATTTCAGCATGTACACCCACATGTACCTGGAGTAGTCATCCAATAGCATAAAGTACTTGTTCCAGCAGGGCTAGGTGGGTCTAATGGTCCACACAGTCTGCATGCACAGTTCTAAGGGCTTGGTTGCCCTATAGGTGCTTGACTTTGGGTATGATGACTTCTTTGTTTACACTAGGCAACTCCTACACAATTGTGACTTATGGCTTATTCTTGGTAGACCCCTGTCATGTTATGTTTGGACATGCTATGATGAGTCAAAGCTGAGATGACCCAATCTTGCATGCCATGCCAAGCTACATCCTGGACATCTCCCAGCACACACTAGGAAGAGTTACCTCCAAGGTGGCTTTGTAGAGTCTGTTATGGCCCTTCTTGACTTTCAACAGGGTTCTTCCAGTCTTCTCATACACCAAAGATATCCATCCTTCATCAGGATTTTACATCCTGCTTCATCCAACTGGCCTAGACTCAATATGTTACTCATGAGGGCAGGGATGTAGTACAATTTGTGACTACTCTATGCTCCCCATTTTTGCATTGAAAACAGATGAGCCTCTGCCTTTTATGATTACCACTGAGCCATCACCAAACTTCACTTTCCTGTGATTGATTCATCAAGATCAGTGAAGTGGGAATCTAACCTGTCATATGGTTGCTAGCACCATTATCTAGATACCATATGCAAGAATCCACTCAGTGGTCATATCCTTGGGTATACACTGTTTCTTCAAGCAACCCAAATCATGTATGATTTAACCATCAAGAGTGTGGGCTCTGATCTTCTTGGGTTTGAGACAAGTGAGCTTCATCAGTTCTGGTCTTTGGGGCCTACACTCATTTGAGAAGTGCCCCAATTTATCACAATTGAAGCATCTCATAGATTTTTATCTTTCTTGGGAGGGGCACCCCTGTCTCCACCATCTGGGGTCGGTCTGGAGCTCCTGTTCCTTCCTGACTTCCACGGCCCTACTCTCACTCTAGGATCCCCAGAGCTCGACTGCTTGGAACCCACAGCCTTGGAGTCACTCTTGACTTTCTCCTGCCATTCTGCCTTGGTGAGAAGCAGTTGGCCGAAGAATTCTTCACTTGAGAGGCTGGTTTGATTCTTTCTTCATAGGCCTTAAGCCTGCCTATCAACCCTTCAAAGGTCATCTCTCCAAGTCCGAAAACTGCTCTATGGCTGCCACAATTGGGAGAAACCTCTCAGGAGCAGCCTTCAAGACTCTCCTCACCTGTTTAGAGGTGGAATTGTGGTACCTAGTGCCGGTATTTGGAGACTAATTCTCCATTCTTACGCAAAGTCATCGATTGACTCTGTGTCAGTCATCCTATCATCTAAACTCTTGATCCAGAGTTTGGATTCTTGCCTGCTTTACACGATCTTCCCCCACATACCTTTTCTTGGAGGCCTCCCAGATATCCTTAGCACTCTATATGCAGCAACCTGCCATTAGTACATCTCGGGCAAGGCCTGGAAAATGAGGCCCTGGCCTTCTGCCCGCTTGACATCAACAGCAGCTTCAGTCGGAGGTTCAATGGATCCCAGAGTCCCTGGGCATCCATGAACGCCTCCATTTAATTGCCCACGAGGTGTATGTTGTAGGAGTCAGGATTGGGATCTTGAACGAGATCGAGTCGCTGGATCTCTCATCATCAGTTGCCTATCTTGATTGGCCATTGAATCGAGTGTGGGAATCGAATTGGTTTCCAAGATGTTGAATTGATCACGTTCGATCTGCTCTCAATCAATCGTGTATCGGAATTGATCGAAAATCGAAATTGGGGAGGGGAATCGAAATTTGCGTTCGATGATTGAAATTGGAGTTCATCGATGGTGGGATGATCAATTGGCGAGGATTCGACAGTGATTTTCGATCGCGGGTCTGTGTCGTCAGCTTCTTCAATTTCAGGTGGGTTCTCGCGATCAATTGATGATCGACTATCAATTGATGGTCGCCCGAGGATCGAGAAGATGATCGGAGAAGACGATCGGAGAGAATTTCACAGATTTCCTTTAATTGGATTCGAGAGCCTTGTTCGCTCTGATACCAATGATACCACTTAAAATTCCAGTATTATTACTATTGAAGGTGTTCCCCCAATTGATTACAAAAGTATTACTTATAGCTGTAGAAGCACTAAACTAACTACACAATACTTTCACTTTCAGTCCCTATACTAAGTACATATTACAAACTAAGAACAAACTACAAAATACAAATAAAATAATACAATCAATACAACAAACATACTATGAATTAATCAACATCCTACAAGAGTTACAAGCAAGATCCTCCACCTAACAAAATTGACATAAAAGTAAGCAGTTATTTCATGTTCCAGATCTTGAAATAAAGGCCTGCTTTAGGCAAAAACAAAGCACTCAAAGTTATTAAGTTACGAACCCTTAAGCAACATCCATGTCCCAAACAGTTTCTAGCATCAAATGCATATGAACATAACTGTCTGGCACACAAAATCTTGACACTACATAACAAAAATTAGGGATTATACTGAATTCATACATAAACTCTACATCAGAGCACCATAACAAACAAAAATTAGGGATTATACTTTCTGAATTCATACATAAACTCTACATCAGAGCACCATACAACCAATGTTTTTAAGTTACTTTACCATATACTACTAACCAACCTATAAATATTCCAAGTGAGTATCATCAAGTAACAAAAAAGGAAATAAAGTAAATATTTATTTCCAGTTGCAAATCTTGAACTCAATAACAGTGTTTAACAAAATGAACATCGATCTAAGATTCTAAGGTTCTTGAACTTTACACTAACAGCATATCTTATCAAAAACCAGTTTCCAGCGTTCAAAAGTACAGAAACACATCCATTCACTTCACAAAATCATGGACATAAACATATCCCAAAATTAGGGTTTTCCAATTCACTAAACTTCTAATAAAATCCCACCCCAAAACTAAAACCCCAACAAGATTCCAAGAAAATCACAACCCAACATAGAACAACCACCAAATCAAACCCCAATCATCATTAAAACATACACAACCATATTCACATAAAAAGACACATAGAGGAGGAGAATAAAGGCGTACGTATTCGCATAAGAGCTGCAATTCGTCTTCGGTCAAGTGGTGGCCCTCTTTGACCTTCGATATCCACAGATCCAAATCCATCGTTTGAATCGAAATTCTTTGTTGGGTGTGTGTGATTGGAGCTTTTGAGGGTTGTGAATCACCGATCGGTGAGTCGCCGGAGGAACAGAGACGCCGGCGAAGGTAGATTTGATGTTGGGTATTGATGAGCTTATTGGGTAGGGGCAGTTTCTCCTGTTGTATGTATATCCTAGTGATTGCTCTTCGATTCGAAATTTTCATAGGTTCATACGTTTTTATGTTAAAGGGGTGTT